>JALJCO010003146.1:0-53939 GCA_023101725.1 Atherinomorus stipes
GAAATAAACATATTTACAACTAAATAAACACATTTACAGCAAATATAAACATGTTTACAGCAGAAATAAACATGTTTACAGCTGAAATAAACACGTTCACAGCAGGAATAAACATGTTTACAGCTGAAATAAACACGTTCACAGCAGGAATAAACATGTTTACAGCAGAAATAAACATGTTTACAGCTGAAATAAACACGTTCACAGCAGGAATAAACATGTTTACAGCTGAAATAAACACGTTCACAGCAGGAATAAACATGTTTACAGCAGAAATAAACATGTTTACAGCTGAAAAAAACACGTTCACAGCAGGAATAAACATGTTTACAGCAGAAATAAACACGTTCACAGCAGGAATAAACATGTTTACAGCAGAAATAAACATGTTCACAGCTGAATTAAACATGTTCACAGCAGGAATAAACATGTTTACAGCTGAAAAAAACACGTTCACAGCAGGAATAAACATGTTTACAGCAGAAATAAACATGTTCACAGCTGAAATAAGCTGCATGTTCACAGCAGGAATAAACATGTTTACAGCTGAAATAAACATGTTTACAGCTAGAATAAACACGTTGGCAGCAGACAAACATGTTTACAGCTGAAGTAAACATGTTTATAGCAGAAATAAACAAGTTTACAGCTTAAACACGTTTACAGCAGAAATAAACATTTACAGCAGGAATAAACATGTTTACAGCAGAATTAAATATGTTTACAGCAGGAATAAACATGTTTACAGCAGAAATAAACACGCTTACAGCAGAAATAAACACATTTACAGCAGGAATAAACATGTTTACAGCTAGAATAAACACGTTGTCAGCAGACAAACATGTTTACAGCTGAAATAAACATGTTTACAGCAGAAATAAACATGTTTACAGCAGGAATAAATATGTTTACAGCAGAAATACGTTTACAGCAGAAATAAACATGCTTGACAGCAAAAATAAACACATTTGTAGCAGGAATAAGCATGTTTACAGTCTGGTTCCAAACATCATTTTAGGTTTAATAGGTCAAGTTTACCTTCATATTAACTGTGGGGGGGTGAATTTTTTTTTGTAACTCATCCGCTTAGATGTTATTTAATCTTGAAATTACACATAATTAGGGGCGTGTCCTTTTGATTGACAGGTGGCAAAACGGATGGTGGCTAACAGTTAGCTCCTTGTTAGCTCTCGGTAAGGTCTCAGGCTGTGTCCTAATGTCCTCCCCCTCCCTAACCCCTCATTCACTACATAGCAGACTACCTAGTGCCCTCATTCTGCCTGTGATTCCGACACGTAGCTGACTACTTTTTCCCGCTGCAAATCACGTGATTACCAGCTGTCATCGTGGCAACCACGGCGGCATCCACGACTCGCGAAAAGATTGAATTCCAAATCAAATCTGTCATTTTAAATGAGAAGGTATTTTATTTTCTTATATTGTGTTTAATCTCTTTTCTGTTGTTTTCCTCCTTTTTTTCTGCCGCTCGATGTTTCCAACACCGCGCCATTCAGCTCTCTGACCGCATTGCATTGTGGTCTATATTGTCCTGTCTAGGGACCATCGAAACTCACTAGTTTTCAAGATGCATTGTGGGTAACTTTGAGTGCACTACTTTTTTCTTTCTGGACATTCGGACACCCCCACAGAATGGCGTGATCCCTGTATAGGGCCCTATGTAGGGAGGAGGGGGACAATCGGACACAGCCCTCAGTCTGCAGCAGAGTAACAACATGGTGGTTTTTTCATCAGCTAACAGCAAGTCCAAACATCCGCCACTCAAGAGCAATCTGTTAGCTCTGGTTAGTTTGAGTTAGCTTCGGTTAGCGTTTAGCCTAGAGTACATCAGCTGTCAATCATTTGCCCCGAGGCTGCGCTTTGCCCATTTTAGTATTTTCTGGGAGTGACGACACATAGATGTATACACTAGATGCCGACTTCGGACCTGAAGCATACGTTGGTTCGGCCGCCATCTTGGGCAGGGGTTTCTAACAAGCAATGGGCTATATGCACCGGTTCCACTACTTCCTGACCTTCCGACAGCACCTTTACTTCCTGTCTTTCATTATTGGACAAACTGATTAATCCAGGTGTGCCTGACCTCAGTTACTGGCCAAACACACCTGGATTAATCGGTCTGTCCAATAATGAAAGACAGGAAGCAAAGGTGCTGTCTGGGTCGGGAAAGTGGTGAACCTGCCTACAACCCGTGTGGAGTTCCATATTCTATGGGTAGGTCGCGTTTCGTGTCCGTTTTTGTGCCAGACTGTTCATCCGACACCAGAATACCAGACTTTTGTGCCGTGTATGGATGTTCATATGAAAAAAACAGCGAAACAAAGAAAAGGGGAAACACGTTTTACAGTTTACAAGTAAGTGGTATTATTCAGTTGTTATGAACGTGTTGAATTTTGTGTCGCTTAAGCTAACATTTATTAAACTAGCTTATGTTAACATAAGACATCAGGAAAATGATGACAGTGACATTTGGTAATTAGCCATTGTTTCCAACTCGGTTTGGTCGGCCATGTTATGGCAATTTCTGAGTTTTGTTCTGTGTTGATTTGAATCATAGCTTATTTCTTTATTCATTATATTTGTGCTCCACTACAATGTGTGTATATATATGTATACGTATATATATTTTTGTGTGTGTGTGCGTGTGTGTAGGTAGGGATTTTTTCTTTTTTCAAATAATATAGATAAAAGTATAAATGATCATAAAATCAATAGCCTGGTACACCAACGTGACCAACGCTATGTATGAGACATGTGTGTCATACATGGCGTTGGTCACGCTGGTGTACCAGGCTATAAAATCACTGTATGCATGTGGGTGTGTCTAAGTATGTGTATGTAAATTAAAGAGTCAGTTATGGTGTATTTAATCAGAGATAGATTTCTGCCTACATTGATTAATGCGTGAGTACATGCGGCTTCCCCCTGCCTAAGATGGCGACCAAGCCGACGTATCGCTCCAATGGACAGCAGCGCCGGAGGCGGCATCTCGTGGTGACGATGCAGCACGATGGCGACAGTTGGAAACGCCCAACTGGCTTCACTTTTTTACTATTCAGACGGGATACTACGCCCACGTTTTCCAGTCTTTGGCGAGTACATGACGCAGTACGAGCCGAAGACAACTGTGAGGTTGAAAGCTGAAGTATTTTATTTTGATTATTTTTATCTTATGAAAAATATTTTATTCATAATTGCAAGTGGGCCAGGAAAAAGCCAGGGATACAGGGATTAAAATGAAAATGGCTCTTTATTTTAAAACTTTGCAAGGTTTAAAAACAAAGGCTATAAAAACTCTGGACAATAAAGCTTCGAGTTTGTCTTTATAATTTTTTTTCTCTCATGTTTCATATACCCCTCTGTTCATTATCTTATTGTTTTATACGTATATTCCTTTTATTCTGTATTGTTACTTACTTCAAATTGAAGTTTGTATGAAACACAGTCTGGTTATTTATTGTATGACTGAAATAAAGATTGATTTGAATAAAAAAAATTAAGACACATTTTCATTTTATTTATTATATGGTTTTATTGTGTACAAGTTAATATTATGGTCTTTCATTTGCTTTTGTCCATGAAATTAGCTAAAGTTAACATGAGACTCTTTGAAATCTTGTAAACTTTACAAAATAGATTTATGTGGATTTAATTTTCTGTCAGTCGGAGTTAGGAATGGGGTTTTATCGCGTGCGATATATCATCAGAGAAATTCCTCATGATAATAATGTCATCTCACAATAAAAATGATAAATTTATTTAAATTTATCAGCTTGCATTTACAGTGATTTATGTGTTGTTTTTTCTGTTTGCATTGTTTGAATAAATGTAAAATTTATTCACATTTTGGACTTGTTTGGTGGGTATTAGTCCAGTTTTGCAATACAGGTGTACTACTGGGAATTAATTTACGTTTTTATTTATTTCTAGTATCATTTTATGGTTCTCAAGACAGAATGTAGTGATAGATTTATAATACTATCAATTAGGATGCTAATATAACTATTTAATTATCGTTACCGTGATGAGAACCAGAAATGATCATGGTATGTTTTTAGCCCATCGCTAGTTTGAGTAATAAAGATGCAGATGACGGTAAAACTTCTGTGACTCCTCTAAAATGAGCAGAACAATGGTAAGGTGATATTTTGCAGCTTTTGCTTCAGTTTAGCGCCGTCACAGTTGCTAGACAACGTGAGACATGTCGAGGAGGCTAAACCATCAAAATGTAACAGGTCTACGTGGTCTAAGGAGGACCTGGCCTACGTAGATCGGGTAGGACCCTTTGAAGGACGTTGCCCTCAGATCTGGACACAACCTGAGTCTGTAGCATTGGGCGGGCCTACCGCGGAGTTGGGTGGAGTCTGTCAGTGCTGTGGAGTTTGTCAATGGGAGTGGAATAGTGTGGGGGGAGGGGGGTGGAGGTTTGGGCGGGGCCTATCACAATGGGCGTGGTCTGTTATGGACGGAGACTAGGCGGAGTCTTGCAGTGAGCAGGACTGCCATATTGGGAGGTTAGTCATGTTGGGTTGGGATCTAATTTATGGAGTGATTGGAGGGATAGTGGGTTTAGGTGGGCGGAGTCTATCACAACGGGCGTGGTCTGTGGGTGGGGTCTGTCGGTTTGGGAGGAGTCTAACGCGGTGGGCGTGGCCTTTCACGGTGGGCGGTGTTAGCAGTGGGACAGTTTATGAGAGAGCTGCTTTATATCTTTTATGCAAAGCATCAGTTCTTTTGTCCTCAATGTGTCCTTTCTTTGTAAAATAAATTACTTAGATTTAAAACAACATAATCTTCAATCTTCCTCATTCTTTAGGGCACATAAGGGTTTTAAGTTTTATTCTCAGATGTTTATTCTGCCAAATAAATTGCCAAATGATTGCGGAAGCTAAGGGGAGCATGTATAGAGAGAATAGCACCGGGCCCAGGATGGAGCCCTGCAGTACACCGGAGGACAGTGGAAGAGAAGCAGAGGAGAGATCATATATGACCTGAACCTGTGCGACACCGGTCCTCGTAGACCCCCCTGCTGGTCCAGGCGGGTCTGGAGGTTCAGTGTCCACCGTGTCGGATGCTGCAGGGAGGTCCAGCGTCACCAGCAGAGGACGGCAGGATGTACTTCTGCGCCTGTGATCCAGACCCTGCTGTGGCTCTGAAATCGGACGGAAACTTTTCAGATACGTAGCTGTGATGCAGAAATGACTGCAGCTGTTTTTTCTGAGAACTTTGAGACAGATGGCAGATGGGACATGGACCCTGAACTGACATGACCCAGAGGACAGCTGGTGGCTCTCAGCTTCTAGACAGCTGCAGAGCCTGTATAACAGTCCCTGTTATCCTGGAAGAACTTCATTTCCCAGCATTCCTTTCAGAGTCATGTGACCACGGTGCAGCTGCTGCTGCTACAGACTGACTTGCTTTGAAGCTGCTGATAATATGTCTGTAATAATATCAATAAGATTAGTTGGAGATGTGTGATATTATTGGCCTACTGATATCGGCATTAACAATGTGATTGAGAAATATTGGTATCGGCGGGCCGTGCGTCTTTTTTCCAGACCGATATATTTACTATCGTATCGTGCAAGATCTTGTTCCAGGTCACTGTTATTTAAAGATGTCCAATATCATCGACCTACCGATATTATCAGCTGATTAGCTTTAAAATGCGGAAATAAAGGTATCGGTCTTTTTTTTTTTTTGACCAATATTTCTACTTTCTTGGGAGCAGAATATAGTTTTATCTCTCAAATTATGAGAGATGCAACCTCACAGTTATCTGCAGAGATCAGTATCGGTTTATACCAGAAATTAAGAGTTGGACAATATCTTATACTGGATATCGGTTAAAAAAATTAAATAAAAAAGTTTAAAAAATAAATTAAAAAGCCAATATTGCACGTCCCTAATTTTGATCCATTCTTCAAACTGTGGCTGAAAGCCCATAACTGACAGAGTGTTATCTAAAGCTGCCAGTTACACATCAGATGCTTTTTGGCCCTAAAACTGATTTACACTGAATTTTTCTTGATGTTTCTGGAGTTGTGACATTTAAAGTTCTTATATTATTGGTAATATGTGGATCTGGAATAAAGCCTGTTTAATGCGGGTGTATAAGTTTCTGTCCTCTTGGCTAAAATGTTGGTCAGCAGTATGCTGGTTGTTCCGTATATCTGAATGACTGAAATTATGGCCCCAGACTATGATGTTGCTGTGGCTAGGTGCAACAGAGGGTCCGGCGGGTGAACTTGCGAATTAGAGGATGCGGGAAAGGCAGCGCCTTTTTCTTCTCCAGCCTTAGGTTTAGGGAAAAGGAGAGGAGAAGTGTTTAGGTTGGCATAATGTGAGATGACACTTCAGGGTCAGATGAACTAGCCAATTGGGGAGAGACCTTCTAACCAATCAGAGGCGTAAAAAGGCGGGACATTCCCTTACCATCCTCTAATTTGCAAATTCGCGCCTGGCGGGGTTCGAGCCCACGGACTCCGTGTGACAATCATGGGCGCCCATACAGCCGAAGAAAAAGTGTTGTGGCTTTGTAGCCAGAGCACGTGATCAATCGGGACTCCACACTGTCACATTGGCATCCCATTTTTAAGTGTAGAATTAAAGGGTTTGTCAGCCGTGGGACTAAAATATCGGTAAAACATTTACCTCCAGGAAACCCGTCGGTTCCCGGAGATTTGTTGGTTTTTAATCTGTTTAATTCCTTGTCTCAGTTATGATGCTTCTTCCCTGGATAATACCGGCAGATTTAAGCAATTGTAGCTCCTTGTGAAGTTTTTTATATTAGGATGCAAACACACGCTATTATAAATTATTCTGTCTGCTAGTTCTTTGCTAACAGTGGCTCGCCCTGTTTACCATCTCATAGTATTTTTGTATGGTGAATCTTAAAGCCTCCTTCTGTTATCTGATTAGTGCCACTGGAAAAGAATAATAAAATTCTAGAATAAGTTTAAATTCTGACTTTTTTCCTCAGAATTTCTTTTCTTCAGTGATACAAACCCCTCTTCCATATTCATTCATGTTTGATTTGCTCCTAAATTTTCATGTTCGACTTCCAATAATTTTATTTAATTCAATGGGATGGTTTATGGTGTTTGGTGAAACTTGTTAGCGTTTAATTTGTTACACAGATTTATAATTTCGGAAGAAATGAATGCGAGGGGAGCATAAGCCATAAGTAGGCTACTTTTTACTTCAGCCCCTTTTTTCGGTACAAAAAATTGTGTGTTTGAGAAAGAAAATATTATTTAGGCTAGGCAGGAACATGCATTTATACTTTTGAGTATATAGGCTTAGAGAATGAATGAAATGAAATGAAAAAGAATGAATAAAGAATGTGGTTTAAAAGTCCGTTATTTCGGGGTCGTGGCTCTAAAAGTTAGAAATCCTCTGGTCTGATTCTGGGAAACTGTTCGAGCCCGGAGGAAAAAGTCCAACTGTGGCTTTAAAACAAAAACAACTGAGGAAAAAATTGTAAAATAAATCAGAGAATGAGAAACGAAACGAGTTTTATTTAATCTGGAGAAATAAATCAACTCCTGCTCTGCAGAAGATGAACTGCACCGCCGCTGCTACCTTCAGGTCCCTGAACGCAACACAAAGTCCACAATAAAAGAGTTAAAAGCAGAATGCGAGTGTGATGTAGACTGGAGGAGGAGGAGGATGAGGAGGAGGAGGAAGAGGAGGGGGGCAGTGCGGATTCTTTCCCGTCATTCCCTGCAGCAGCAGCAGCAGCAGCCCCCTCCCTCCTCTGCTCGCCTCTCTCCGGTCTGCGGACTCTTCTCCCGGCTCAAGTTCGGAACCTCGGTCTGGTCCTCGGAGCAGGTAAGCCGCACCCCCGGGTCTCTGCGGGTCTCTGCGGGTCTCCGGGGGCTCTGCTGGTCCCCGGGGTCTCTGCGGGTCTCTGCTGGTCTCCGTTGTTGCTGTGATTGCAGCTCCGCCGCGAACTTCGCTCCCTGTCGGAGAGTTTCGGCTCAATCTGGCCGATCCGAGTCCGGCTGGAGGTCCTGGCTCCTCGGAGCCCCAAGGCCGGGCTCCCGACCCCGTTCTCCGGTCAGAAGCGCCGACTGGGGCCGAGCAGCGCGCGTCTCCGCCCGCCTGGCCGCCGCCGCTGTCCCCGCCCCGCCGCCGCCAGCAGCCATTAGTCGGGAGGAGGATGGAGGATAATAACGGTGCGCAGAACAGGCGTGGCGCGCGAGGAGGAGGAGGAGGAGGAGGAGGAGGAGGAGGAGGAGGTGAAGTGTGTGTTAATGTGTGTGTTCAGGACAATAAACCGGAGCTGGGGCGGCGCATCTGCGGGCCCAACCGGGCGGTGGTGTCCGTCCTGCAGCCTCCATCCCCGGCTGTGCGGCTCCGCGACCTCCCGGTTCTGGTCGGTAACGTCCCCTCCGGTTCGGGTCGGTACAACCCGTTTGTTTATGTCGCCAGGCCAGAGCCCCCCCCCATCTTGACACCCCGCCGCGGTGTTGCGGTTCAGCTGGTTCCCACCTGGAACCCAAACAGACCCGAACAGAAACCTTTTCCAGGGTCCAGAGTCGGACTTCAGCTGGTCCAGAACTGGTTCTGGTTCTGGTTCTGGTCGTTTGTTTAGTTCTGAGACAGAATCTGTAGTATTCCTCCCAACATTCCCAAACCGGCTTCCCCTCCTCAGCAGAACTGCGTTCTTCTGTCATGTTGATAAAGAAATTCCAGACATTTCCCAGAACTTGCTGAGAAAATTCCATGAAAGTTATCAGAACATGATTTTAACCGGCAGCTTTCTGGCAACGTTCCGACCGGGATATAACGTAAACGTTCCCACATCATTCCCCGCATCTTCCTCATCTCCTCCATGTTTCCCCACTGGAATGTCCAGAGAACATTCCCAGGACATTCCACCATGAACGGAACCAGGACATTCCACCATGAACGTTCCCAGGACATTCCACCATGAATGGAACCAGGACATTCCACCATGAACGGAACCAGGACATTCCACCATGAACGGAACCAGGACATTCCACCATGAACGGAACCCTCTTCTTACAAATGTGGGAATGTTGTTGGGATGCTGCGGAACATGATGGGAATGTTGTTATGTTCTGGAACATTACGGGAATGTTATCAGGATGTTCCGGAACATTGTAGAAATGTTGGGATGTTCTTGAACATCACAGGAACATTATCATGATGTTCTGGGACATTACAGGAATGTTGGGATGTTCTGAAACATATGAATGCTTGGATGTTTTTAAACATTTTGGGAAAGATGTGACATTCTGAAACATTACAGGAACGGTATCAGGATGTTTTGGAACATTTTGGGGATTTTGTTGGGATGCTCCGCAGTTATGGGAATGTTGTGAAACCTGACTTTTCCAAAGAAAGTTGGGATATCAACATCCGGTGAGCTTGAAGCGGAGCTTGTGGTGGTTCCGATGGTCCGGAGGGGTTCCAGACAGGATACTGGTGGTTCCAGGTCTCTGCAGAACCAAGATAAACACAATGTTTTAAATGTGGAATGTTCTTTATCTCCAACAGTTAAGCAGATCCATGAAACATTCCAGGTTCTGCGGCAGAGTGAACCCAGAAAGGTTCCAGATCGCTGTTTTTCATGTTTTCCTCCAGCTATCAGGGAATGTTTCTGGCAGTTTTTCTCAGCAGAATTTGGGAGAACATCTCCTGAAGGTTGAACATTCATATGAAATAGAATATTAGAGTCCACAGAGAAACATCGGGGAAAGGTTTTAGGAAAGCTGCTCTGAAGTCCAGAGGATCTCTCTGACGTTCTCCTGAAGGTCTCAAGCAGGTCCAGACTGGAGAACTGAAGACTAAAACCTCCAGTTGGGTGTGTCCTCGATCAGAGATCCGGTTAAACTAGTTGAACTAATGAAAACAGGATAATCTGCAGGAAAAATCTGCTGAGTCAAGTTCAGTGATGGTTTAACTTGGTTTAGGAGCTGGTTTCAGTTGGTTTAGAAACTGGTTTAACTTGGTTTAGGAGCTGGTTTAAGTTGGTTTAGGAACTGGTTTAACTTGGTTTAGGAACTGATTTTAGTGGGTTTAGTAGTTGGTTTCAGTTGATCTCTGGTTGGCGTTGGTTTAGGAGCTGGTTTCTGTTGGATTAGGAAATGGTTTCAACTGGTTAAGTAGAGGGCTTCAGTTGGTTTAGGAACTGGTTTGACTTGGTTTAGGGACTGGTTTTAGTTGGTTAAGGAGCTGTTTCGGTTGGTTTATGAACTGGTTTCAACTAGTTAAGTTACTGATTTCAGTTGGTTTCTGGTTTCTGTTTGTTTAGGAAATGGTTTAACTCAGTTTAGGAACTGGTTTCATTTTTTTTAGGAGCTGGTTTTCGTTGGTTTAGGAACTGATTTCAACTGATTAAGTAGCTGGTTGCTGTTGGTTTAGGAAATGGTTTAACGTGGTTTAGGAACTGGTTTCAGTTTGTTTAGGAGCTGGGTTCGTCTGGTTTAGGAGCTGGTTTTGGTTGGTCTAGGAATTGGTTTCAACTGGCTAAGTAGCGGGTTTCAGTTGGTATACGAAATGGTTCAAAGGTTGAATATGGAGCACTTTTATTAAAAGCTGTATTTTTTCAAAAACAATACCTCCACAGGTCGTTTGGGGGGGGGGGGTACAGAATGAAAGTACAACATTTTCATTTTAACGGGTCCGATAATGGCATTTTATTTACGTCTATAAGCAGATACACGCCGCCATTGCAGGTTGCCAAATACGATCTCTGTGTGGAAACAATATTTCGGTCATAGTCGGGATGCTACAGGGAAACCGTGGAGACGACGAGTGAAGCAGCTGCTTCAGAGTCCTGGAGATAGTATCTGTTTCTGAGGAGGAGTGACCTGAGAAGCAAAACCTGGAGGACATTTAGGTGAAGACTTCACTAAATGAACCCACATAAACATTTTCCACGGAGTAAAACACGGAAATGATGACTTTCCTCCTGGATCGGTAAGCTAGCTTGTTTGCTAACATGGCTAACGTTAGCTGTCAGTTATAAACTCCTCTGCGCTACTTGTTGGACATATTGCAGACTGTTGGACATGCTGCAGACTGTTGGACATGCTGCAGACTGTTGGACATGCTGCAGACTGTAGGACATGCTGCAGACTGTTGGACATGCTGCAGACTGTGGGACATGCTGCAGACTGTTGGACATGCTGCAGACTGTTGGACATGCTGCAGACTGTTGGACATGCTGCAGACTGTTGGACATGCTGCAGACTGTGGGACATGCTGCAGACTGTTGGACATGCTGCAGACTGTGGGACATGCTGCAGACTGTTGGACATGCTGCAGACTGTTGGACATGCTGCAGACTGTTGGACATACTGCAGACTGTAGGACATGCTGCAGACTGTTGGACATGCTGCAGACTGTTGGACATGCTGCAGACTGTTGGACATGCTGCAGACTGTTGGACATACTGCAGACTGTAGGACATGCTGCAGACTGTTGGACATGCTGCAGACTGTGGGACATGCTGCAGACTGTTGGACATGCTGCAGACTGTTGGACATGCTGCAGACTGTAGGACATGCTGCAGACTGTTGGACATGCTGCAGACTGTAGGACATGCTGCAGACTGTTGGACATGCTGCAGACTGTGGGACATGCTGCAGACTGTTGGACATGCTGCAGACTGTTGGACATGCTGCAGACTGTAGGACATGCTGCAGACTGTTGGACATGCTGCAGACTGTAGGACATGCTGCAGCCTTTGGGACATGCTGCAGACTGTTGGACATGCTGCAGACTGTTGGTCACTTGCGTATCAGCAGATTCTGGCATCCCAGCGGCTGGAGTTGTTTTTCTGCCGTTGCAACTACAACCTAGACACACGTGATGTCGCTGTTCTGTCCGTATTCCATATTCAACCTTTAACTCTGTTTAGGAACTGGTTTCAGTTGGTTTAGGAACTGGTTTGACTTGGTTTAGGGACTGGTTTAAGTTGGTTTAGGAGCTGTTTCGGTTGGTTTATGAACTGGTTTCAACTAGTTAAGTTACTGATTTCAGTTGGTTTCTGGTTTCTGTTTGTTTAGGTGGAACTGGTTTTCATTTTTTAGGAGCTGGTTTTGGTTGGTTTAGGAACTGATTTCAACTGATTAAGTGGCTGGTTGCTGTTGGTTTAGGAAATGGTTTAACTTGGTTCAGAAACTGGTTCCAGTTTGTTTAGGAGCTGGTGTTGGTTTGGCTTTGCTTGGTCTAGGAATAGGTTTCAACTGGCTAAGTAGTGGGTTTCAGTTGGTTTTCTGTTGGTATACGAAATGGTTTAGGTCGGTTTAGGAACTGGTTTCAGTTGGTTTAGGAGCTGGTTTCGGTCGGTTAAGGAACTGGTTTCAACTGGTTAAGTAGAGGGCTTCAGTTGGTTTAGGAACTGGTTTAACTTGGTTTATGGACTGGTTTTAGTTGGTTAAGGAGCTGTTTCGGTTGGTTTATGAACTGGTTTCGACTGGTTAAGTTACTGGTTTCAGTTGGTTTCTGGTTTCTGTTTGTTTAGGAAATGGTTTAACTCAGTTTAGGAGGGGGTGGTGGTGGTTAGGCTGATTTCTGTTGTGTGGTTGTGTTGGTTAGGAAATGGTTTAACTTGGTATAGGAACTGGTTTCAGTTTGTTTAGGAGCTGGGTTCGTCTGGTTTAGGAGATGGTTTTGGTTGGTTTAGGAAATGGTTTCAACTGGCTAAGTAGCGGGTTTCAGTTGGTTTCTGTTGGTATATGAAATGGTTTAATGGTTTAGATCAGGTTGGTTAAGGAACTGGCTTCAGTTGGTTTCAACTGGTTAAGTAAGGGTTTCGTTGGTTTAGGAACTGGTTTACTTGGTTTAGGGACTGGTTTTAGTTGGTTAAGGAGCTGTTTCGGTTGGTTTATGAACTGGTTTCGACTGGTTAAGTTACTGGTTTCAGTTGGTTTCTGGGTTTCTGTTTGTTTAGGAAATGGTTTAACTTCAGTTTAGGAACTGGTTTCAGTTTTTAGGAGCTGGTTTTGGTTTGGTTTAGGAAATGATTTCAACCGGTTAAGTAGCTGGTTGCTGTTGGTTCAGGACATGGTTTAACTTGGTTTAGTAACTGGTGTCAGTTTGTTTAGAAGCTTGTTTCAGTTGGTTTAGGAACTGATTAATTTTGTTTTTGAACTAGTTTCAGCTGGTTGAGGAGCTGGTTAAACTTGGTTTAGGAACTGTTTTAGTTGGTTTGGGAGCTTTTTTTAGGTTGGTTTATGAACTGGTTTCAAATGGTTAAGTAGCTGGTTTAAGCTGGGCTCTGGTTTCCGATGGTTTAGGAAATGGTTTAACTTGGATTAGGAAGTGGTTTCAGTTTGTTTAGGAGCTGGTTTCAACTGGTTAAGTAGCTGGTTTCAGTTGGTCTCTGGTTGCCGTTGGTTTAGGAACTGGTTTAATTTGGTTTAGGAATATGTTTCAGCTGGTTTAGGAGCTGGTTTCGGTTTGTTTAGGAACTGGTTTTAACTGGTAAAATAGCTGGTTTCAGTTGGTTTAGGAACTGGTTTAACTCGATTAAGGAACTGGTTTCCAGTTTGTTCAGGAGCTTTGGCGTCGGTTGGTTTAGGAACTGGTTTCAACTGGTCCAGTAGCTGGTTTCAGTTGGTTTCTTCTTTCTGCTGGTTTAGGAAATGGTTTAGCTCAGTTTAGGAAGTGGTTTCAACTGGTTTAGTTGCTGGTTTTAGATGGTTTGGGAACTGGTTTTAGTTGGTTTATGAACTGGTTACGGTTGATTTACAAGCTGGCTTCAGATGGTTAAGGAAATAATTTAACTCAGCTTAGGAGCTGGTTTCGGTTGGTTTCGGAACTGGTTTAAACTGGATAAGTAGCTGGTTTCAGTTCAATTAGGAACTGATTTAACTTGGTGTAGGAACTGATTTCAGTTGGTTTAGGAACTGGTTTAACTTGGTTTAGGAACTGGATTCAGTTGGTTTCTGGTTTTCTGTTGGTTTAGGAACTGGTTTCATTCGGTTTAGGGGCTGGTTTCGGTTGGTTTAGGAACTGGTTTCAACTGGTTAAGTAGCCGGTTTTAGTTGGTTTCTGGTTTCTGTTGGTTTGGGAACTGGTTTAATTTAGTTTAGGAACTAGTTTAAGTTGGTTTAGGAACTGGTTTCATTTGGTTGAGGAGCTGGTTTCGGTTTGTGTAGGAACTGGCTTCAACTGGTTAAGTAGCTGTTTTTCAGTTGGCTTCCGATGGTTTGGGAAATGGTTTAACTTAGTTTAGGAACTAGTTTCAGTTGGTTTAGGAACTGGTTTAACCTGGTTTAGGAACTGGTTTTAGTTAGTTTAGGAGTTGGTTTTGGTTGGTTTAGGAACTGGCTTCCAGTTGGTTTAGGAGTTGGTTTTGGTTGGTTTAGGAACTGGTTTCAATTGGTTAAAGAGATGGTTTTAGTTGTTTTCTGGTTTCTGTTGTTTTGGGAACTGGTTTAACCTGGTGTTGGATCTGGTTGGTTGAAGAGCTGCTTACAGTTAGTTTAGGACTTTGTTTAGGTCAGTTGAGACCCTGGTTTTGGTGCATTCAGGACCTTGGTTCCGTTCAGGTCCAAAAGAAGGAGATGTAGTGAATTTTGAGATTTCTTTAATGTTCCGTCTGCATGGAAACAAAGTTCATCTGCTCATGAAAACAAAGTGTTTCTGTGTGTGTGTGTTCCTGTACTTAATACTTTGTGAGGACTGTTTTGGGTCTTTAACCAACAAAGTGAGGACATTTTGGCTGGTGCTCACTAAAAAAGCCATAGAAAAACCCAATTTAGAGGGTCAAGATTTGGTTTTAGAGTTTAGGTTAGACTTAAGTTTAGGTTAGGGTTAAGGCAAGGGTTAGGTTTAGGCAATCAGTTGTGGTGGTTAGGGTTAGGGTAAGGGGCTAGGGAATGCATTATGTCAATGAATGTCCTCACTAAGATAGAAGTGCAAGGATGTGTGTGTGTGTGTGTGTGTTTGGATAGAACAGGAAGTAAAATGTGATTGGTCCGGACATGTCAGGTGATCGGTGGTGCTGACCTCAGACCAGCGGGCGGGGTCGGCTCTGCAGGAAATGACTGTTTATGTTTGGATTAAATCCAATAACGCCCTGATGAGTCGTTCTTCTTCTACAGCTGCTGTTTCTGCGGCGCATCACCCTCCCCATGAAGAAGACCTATCTCTCTATCTATCTATCTATCTATCTATCTATCTATCTATCTATCTCTCTATCTATCTATCTATCTATCTATCTATCTATCTATCTATCTATCTCTCTATCTATCTATCTATCTATCTATCTATCTATCTCTCTCTATCTATCTCTCTATCTATCTATCTATCTATCTATCTGGTCCAGACTGGCTTGGACCCCCCCCCCCCCCCACACACACACAGGTCTGAGACCTGGATCAGACAGCTGTAGTCAGGAATGTGGGACGGTCTGAAACATTTGTCACACAGTTGTCTCCGTGCGCCGGGTTTCCATGGCAACGCTGTGCTGGGGGGGGGGCTTCCTGACAGGCGTGTCGGGGGGTGGGGGTGACCCCTCTCGCTGTGTTGTCATGGTTCTGGAATGTGGAGCCATGTGAAGTGAACCAGACGGGGCCCCGAGGGAGGGGGTGGGGCCTGGCCTCTTCCTGCCCCCCCCCCCCCCCCATATGCTCAGAAACTTTATTTTTATCCCCAAACTGAATTTCTGTCTCAGTTCCACTGGACTGATGATGACGATGATGAAGACCTGATCAGGGATCAGTTTCAGAAACGTCGGGTCCATTAGTGCCCCCCCTCGCCCCCCTCCTCAGAGACTCCTCCTGGATCTGGTCTTTAATGGCTGCTGGGGTCCATCGATCCGGTTTACTTCCCGTCTCCATTAGCGAAGGTCAGCTGACCCAACGGGCCAATCAGAGGCTTCATCAGATCACCTCACTGACATCATAGATATCTATATTCGTTAGATCTCTTATGGTAGATGCTGCACGGCATCAGCGGCGGCCATCTTACTACAGGCAGCTCTCTCTGGTTCCTGAATGAAGGAGATGATCTCCACAAACACAAATCATCATATTTCCTAAAATCCTGACGGATTTACAAACGGTTTGGTTTCTTACAAACGTTATTAACGTGGCAATGATTCTGGATGCTTCCACATGTTGACATGACAGCATTTCTTTTTGAAAAACGACTTATCGTGTAGCACAGTCGTGCATCACGGCTAATAGCTAGCCTACTTGTGCAGGTAATAAAAGCTGAGACCACAATTAGATCTTTAATTAAAGAAAAGTTTTAAGTTCATCAGTGAGGATTTATGATCAACCCTTTAGTTTAAATTACCGTCTTTGGTTGTAGTTATTAGCTGGAGTGCGTTAACCAAAACCGTTTTTGCTAACATTTACAAACGATGGTTTAGTAAACTCGCCCTGTCTAAAGTCTTATTTCCACCTACGGACAGTCTTAGTCCGGTCCTCCCGTCCGTCTTTTTTTGTCCGATGACTGAAAAACTTACGCTTGAACCTACGTGGCCAAAAGTCGCTGTAATTCAGGCGAGTTTGAAATCTGTGAAACCTGCTCGTAAAGTTTACTGAGAAATATTATGATTTAAATAAGATTGTATATGTCTAAAGTTGTGCTTGAAAGTTTACATGATACATACCCTTCCAATAAAGACAGAAAAAAAATCAGCTGCTGGTGAAATAAATCAAACTGGACAAAAAATAATTCATAAACATTTGATGAAAATCATGAGATTGATTTTGAATTGTGGTTTGACAGAAATATTAAAAACAAAAAGAAGTGAAATGAGTGAACAAGCATGATGGGACTCTGAGCTAAAGTTTTATTGAGCAACACTTTGATTCAATCACTGCAATCAGGTGTTTCTGTATCGTCCAATCAGACGTCTGCACCTGCTGACAGGTATGTTGGTCCATGTTCATGGGAAAGATGCTCTGATGTGTCTGAGACAGTTTTGTCTGTTTTTTTGTTATTATTATTTACAATCACAATTAAAAAGCATATACATATGGTTATATACATATATATATATATATATATATATATATAGTTGTGCTTGAAATTTACATCCCACCCTATTAAAAAAAGGCTAAATTCACAATAGTAATTCAAATAACAAGAAATTAAATAAACTTATAATAAATAAAAATTTACAAAATTATAATTTAGTAAAATAAATATTGTTTTTTAACTGCGGTTGTGTTTAGAACGAGTGTACACAGTATTAGAAGTTATAGATATCTGAGCTCTTTGTCCCCATTTCCTTAGTTTCATGTGTGAAAACCAGCAGAGACCAGATAGTCTGACAGAGACAGATTCTCGCAGCAAGACCTGAACCAGGTTCTGGTAGCTGGATCAAAGGTTCCTCAGACTGAAGCAGGAAAAAACGTTTCATTTACGCCACATTTGGTTCTTTTCCTGAGTTGAAGTGAACGTCTCGTGATGCCTTCAGGGAGCATCAGTAGCCTGAGACTCTGCAGGACCAAGAGCTAAAGGTGCGTTTACGGCTGTTGTCCAGGAGGTGGAGCCGGTCCCTTTCCAGACATCATCGAGTTCCCTCTTTACCACAGGAGACCGGTTCTGGTCCAGGCCTGGTTCTGGTCCAGGACAGGTTCTGATCAAGGACTGGGTCCGGTCCAGGACTGGTTCTGGTCCAGGCCTGGTTCTGGTCCAGGACAGACTTCAGTCCAGGACTTGCTCCGGTCCAGGACAGGTTTTTGTCCAGGACAGGCTCCAGAACTGGACTGGTTCAGGCCTGGTTCTTGTCTAGAACTGGTACTTGTCCAGGCCTGGTTCTTGTCTAGAACTGGTACTTGTCCAGGCCTGGTTCTGGTCTAGAACTGGTTCTGGTCCAGGCCTGGTTCTGGTCTAGAACTGGTTCTGGTCCAGGCCTGGTTCTAGTTTAGGCCTGGTTCTTGTCTAGAATTGGTTCTTGTCCAGGCCTGGTTCTTGTCTAGAACTGGTTCTGGTCCAGGCCTGGTTCTGGTCTAGAACTGGTTCTGGTCCAGGCCTGGTTCTAGTTTAGGCCTGGTTCTTGTCTAGAATTGGTTCTTGTCCAGGCCTGGTTCTGGTCTAGAACTGGTTCTGGTCCAGATCTGGTTCTGGTGCGCTGGTCCAGGCCTGGTTCTGGTCTAGAACTGGTTCTGGTCCAGGCCTGGTTCCGGTCTAGAAGCGGCTCTGGTTCTGGTTCTGATCCAGTCCAGCGCTGGTCCCGTAGCAGCTGTGGTTCTGTGACGTGTGTGACGTGTCCTGTCGCTCCGCAGGTGTGGGTAGACCGGCAGCGGCCCGCGTGGACGGGTCTCCGTGACAACGATGATGACGACGGTGGCGGCGGAGTTCGACCACATGGAGCTGCAGCAGCAGTACAGCAGCAGCGACACGGTCAACAACCGCTGGGACGACGAGTGGGACAACGAGAACAGCTCCGCCCGGCTCTTCGAGCGCTCGCGCATCAAGGCGCTCGCAGGTACAAGCCCCGCCCCCTAACACAGGTCTGAGTGTGTGAGCCCCGCCCCCTAACAGAGGTCTGAATTTACAAGCTCCGCCCCCTCTCAGAGGTCTATAGGTGTGAGCCCTGCCCCCTTTCAGAGGTCTGTAGGTATGAGCCCCGCCCCCTCTCAGAGGTCTACAGGTGAGCCCCGACCCCTAACAGAGGTCTGTAGTTGTGAGCCCCGCCCCCCTAGAGGTCTGTGGGTGTGAGCCCTGCCCCCTCTCAGAGGGCTGTAGGTATGAGCCCCGCCCCCTCTCTGAGGTCTGTAGGTGTGAGCCCCGCCCCCTAGCAGAGGTCTGTGGGTGTGAGCCCCGCCCCCCAATAGAGGTCTGTAGGTGTGAGCCCCGCCCCTCTCAGAGGTCTGTAGGTATGAGCCCCGCCCCCTCTCAGGGGTCTGTAGGTATGAGCCCCGCCCCCTCTCAGAGGTCTGTCGGTGTGAGCCCCGCCCCTCTCAGAGGTCTGTAGGTATGAGCCCCGCCCCCTCTCAGAGGTCTGTAGGTATGAGCCCCGCCCCCTCTCAGAGGTCTAAAGGTGTGAGCCCCGCCCCTCTCAGAGGTCTGTAGGTATGAGCCCCGCCCCCTCTCAGAGGTCTATAGGTGTGAGCCCCGCCCCCTCTCAGAGGTCTATAGGTGTGAGCCCCGCCCCCTCTCAGAGGTCTGTAGGTGTGAGCCCTGCCCCCTCTCAGAGGTCTACAGGTGAGCCCCGCCCCGTCTCAGAGGTCTGTAGGTGTGTGCCACGCCCCCTCTCAGAGGTCTGTAGGTATGAGCCCCGCCCCCTCTCAGAGGTCTGTAGGTGTGAGCCCCGCCCCTCTCAGAGGTCTGTAGGTTTGAGCCCCGCCCCCTAACAGAGGTCTGTTGGTATGAGCCCTGCCCCCTCTCAGAGGTCTACAGGTGAGCCCCGCCCCCTCTCAGAGGTCTGTAGGTATGAGCCCCGCCCCCTCTCAGAGGTCTACAGGTGAGCCCCGCCCCCTCTCAGAGGTCTACAGGTGAGCCCCGCCCCCTCTCAGAGGTCTGTAGGTATGAGCCCTGCCCCCTCTCAGAGGTCTACAGGTGAGCCCCGCCCCTCTCAGAGGTCTGTAGGTGTGAGCCCTGCCCCTCTCAGAGGTCTGCAGGTGAGCCCTGCCCCTCTCAGAGGTCTACAGGTGAGCCCCGCCCCCTCTCAGAGGTCTGTAGGTATGAGCCCCTGCCCCCTCTCAGAGGTCTACAGGTGAGCCCCGCCCCCTCTCAGAGGTCTGTAGGTATGAGCCCCGCCCCTCTCGAGGTCTGTTGGTGCGAGCCCCGTCCCCTCTAGAGGTCTATAGGTGTGAGCCCCCGCCCCCTAACAGAGGTCTGTAGGTGTGAGCCCCGCCCCCTGACAGAGGTCTGTAGTTGTGAGCCCCGCCCCCTCTCAGAGGTCTGTAGGTATGAGCCCCGCCCCTAACAGAGGTCTGTAGTTGTGAGCCCCCGCCCCTAACAGAGGTCTGTCGGTGTGAGCCCCGCCCCCTCTCAGAGGTCTGTAGGTGTGAGCCCCGCCCCCTAACAGAGGTCTATAGGTGTGAGCCCCGCCCCTAACAGAGGTCTGTCGTTGTGAGCCCCGTCCCCTCCCAGAGGTCTGTAGGTGTGAGCCCCGCCCCCTAACAGAGGTCTATAGGTGTGAGCCCCGCCCCCTAACAGAGGTCTGTAGGTGTGAGCCCCGCCCCCTAACAGAGGTCTGTAGGTGTAACGCCCCCTCTCAGAGGTCTGTAGGTGTGAGCCCCGCCCCCTCTCAGAGGTCTATAGGTGTGAGCCCCGACCCCTAACAGAGGGTCTGTAGGTGTGAGCCCCGCCCCCTCTCAGAGGTCTATAGGTGTGAGCCCCGCAACCCCTAACAGAGGTCTGTGGGTGTGAGCCCCGCCCCCTAACTGAGGTCTGCAGGTGTGAGCCCCGCCCCCTCTCAGAGGTCTGTAGGTGTGAGCCCCGCCCCCTCCCAGAGGTCTGTAGGTGTGAGCCCCGCCCCCTCTCAGAGGTCTGTAGGTGTGAGCCCCGCCCCCTAACAGAGGTCTACAGGTGAGCCCCGCCCCCTAACAGAGGTCTGAGGGGTGTGAGCCCCGCCCCCTAACAGAGGTCTGAAGGTGTGAGCCCCGCCCCCTAACTGAGGTCTGCAGGTACAAGCCCCGCCCCCTCCCAGAGGTCTGTAGGTGTGAGCCCCGCCCCCTCTCAGAGGTCTGTAGGTGTGAGCCCCGCCCCCCTCTCAGAGGTCTATAGGTGTGAGCCCCGCCGGGTCCAGGTCCCCCCCCTAACAGAGGTCTGTAGTTGTGAGCCCCGCCCCCTCTCAGAGGTCTGTAGGTATGAGCCCCGCCCCCTCTCAGAGGTCTGTAGGTGTGAGCCCCGCCCCTCTCAGAGGTCTATAGGTGTGAGCCCCCGCCCCCTCTCAGAGGTCTGTAGGTATGAGCCCCGCCCCCTCTCAGAGGTCTGTAGGTATGAGCCCCGCCCCTCTCTCAGAGGTCTGTAGGTGTGAGCCCCGCCCCCTAACAGAGGTCTGTAGGTGTGAGCCCCGCCCCCTAACAGAGGTCTGTAGTTGTGAGCCCCGCCCCCTCACAGAGGTCTGTAGGTATGAGCCCCGCCCCCTCACAGAGGTCTGTAGGTATGAGCCCCGCCCCTTCTCAGAGGTCTATAGGTGTGAGCCCCGCCCCTAACAGAGGTCTGTAGGTGTGAGCCCCGCCCCCTCTCAGAGGTCTATAGGTGTGAGCCCCGCCCCCTCTCAGAGGTCTGTAGGTGTGAGCCCCGCCCCCCTCTCAGAGGTCTATAGGTGTGAGCCCCGCCCCCTCTCAGAGGTCTGTAGGTATGAGCCCCGCCCCCTAACAGAGGTCTATAGGTGTGAGCCCCGCCCCCTACCAGAGGTCTGTAGGTGTGAGCCCCGCCCCTCTCAGATGGTCTGTAGGTGTGAGCCCCGCCCCCTCCCAGAGGTCTATAGGTGTGAGCCCCGCCCCCTAACAGAGGTCTGTAGGTGTGAGCCCCGCCCCCTAACAGAGGTCTGTAGGTGTGAGCCCCGCCCCCTCTCAGAGGTCTATAGGTGTGAGCCCCGCCCCCTAACAGAGGTCTATAGGTGTGAGCCCCGCCCCCTAACAGAGGTCTATAGGTGTGAGCCCTGCCCCCTTTCAGAGGTTTGTAGGTGTGAGCCCCGCCCCCTCTCAGAGGTCTGTAGGTGTGAGCCCAGAAGGGGCTGTCGGCCCCCTAACAGAGGTCTATAGGTGTGAGCCCCGCCCCCTCCCAGAGGTCTGTAGGTGTGAGCCCCGTCCCCTCTCAGAGGTTTGTAGGTGTGAGCCCCGCCCCCTCTCAGAGGTCTATAGGTGTGAGCCCCTTCCCCTCCCAGAGGTCTGTAGGTGTGAGCCTCGCCCCATCTCAGAGGTCTGTAGGTGTGAGCCCCGCCCCCTCACAGAGGTCTATAGGTGTGAGCCCCGCCCCCTAACAGAGGTCTGTAGGTGTGAGCCCCGCCCCCTGACCTAGGTCTATAGGTGTGAGCCCCGCCCCCTCTCAGAGGTCTGTAGGTGTGAGCCCCGCCCCCTAACAGAGGTCTGTAGGTGTGAGCCCCGTCCCCTAACAGAGGTCTGTAGGTGTGAGCCCCGCCCCCTAACAGAGGTCTGTAGGTGTGAGCCCCGCCCCTAACAGAGGTCTGTAGGTGTGAGCCCCGCCCCCTAGCAGAGGTCTGTAGGTGTGAGCCCCGCCCCCTCACAGAGGTCTGTAGGTGTGAGCCCCGCCCCCTAACAGAGGTCTGTAGGTGTGAGCCCCTGCCCCCTAACAGAGGTCTATAGGTGTGAGCCCCTCCCCCTCCTAACAGAGGTCTGTAGGTGTGAGCCCCGTCCCCTTTCAGAGGTTTGTAGGTGTGAGCCCCGCCCCCTCTCAGAGGTCTATAGGTGTGAGCCCCGTCCCCTCCCAGAGGTCTGTAGGTGTGAGCCCCGTCCCATCTAACAGAGGTCTGTAGGTGTGAGCCCCGCCCCCTAACAGAGGTCTGTAGGTGTGAGCCCCGCCCCGACCTAGGTCTGTAGGTGTGAGCCCCGCCCCTCTCAGAGGTCTGTCGGGCCATTCTGGCTAGGGAATCACTTACTAGGGGCTCTGTGGAGTTTACGTTGCTACAGCATTGCAAAAGAACATCGTAACTGTCAGTGGCAATAGAGTGGAGGGGGAGAGTAAAGGGAGGCATTTTTTTTCTTGCCAGCTGTTTGTGGTTCATTCTAGACGTTTAGTGGCTTCTTGTGGGAGGGAGGAGGCTGTTTGGGCGAGATTACGCCTGGGCCACTGTGGCCTTGCATCCGGATTATATACAGTGGGGAAGCACAAAGATGGGTTGTGTGTGTGTGTGTGTGTGTGTGTGGGGGGGGGGACAGTGGGTCATGTCATGTTGTCATGCAGTAAATACGGTGGTGAGAGGGGGCAGCTTTTTAAGGAGCTCGCTGAAAGGGGGGTGGCTGAAGCTGTCTTATTATATCTGCGCCGCACTGGACGTTTATGAGAAGCTGAGGTGCCGTTGCTGACAGTGGAGGGCAGCATCGCGCACACCAGCGTATAGAAGAAGAAGAAGAAGAAGAAGAGGTCTGTAGGTGGAAGCCACGCCCCCTCTCAGCGGTCTGTAGATACAAGCCTGGTCCATGTTCTGATTCTGGCTCAGGTTCTGGCTCAGGATCCGGGTCTGGTTCTGATTCTGGCTCAGGTTCTGGGTCTGGGTCTGGTCTATTTTCTAGTTCTGGGTCAGGTTCTGGTTCTGGGTCAGGTACTGGGTCTGGTTCTGCTTCTGGCTCAGGATCCGGGTCCGGTTCTGATTCTGGCTCAGGTACTGGGTCTGGTTCTTTTGGTCAGGATCCGGGTCTGGTTCTGGTTCAGGGTCGGGTACTGGGTCTGGTTCTGCTTCTGGCTCAGGATCCGGGTCTGGTTCTGGTTCAGGGTCGGGTACTGGGTCTGGTTCTGCTTCTGGCTCAGGATCCGGGTCTGGTTCTGGTTCAGGGTCGGGTACTGGGTCTGGTTCTGCTTCTGGCTCAGGATCCGGGTCCGGTTCTGATTCTGGCTCAGGTACTGGGTCTGGTTCTGCTTCTGGCTCAGGATCCGGGTCTGGTTCTGCTTCTGGCTCAGGATCCGGGTCTGGTTCTGGTTCAGGGTCGGGTACTGGGTCTGGTTCTGCCTCTGGCTCAGGATCCGGGTCTGGTTTTGCTTCTGGCTCAGGATCCGGGTCTGGTTCTGGTTCAGGGTCGGGTGTGGGGTCCAGTCTCAGCTGTGCGTGTGCAGGATGTTTGTTTCTTACTTCCTGTCCTTGAGCTGGAATGTGAGAAACAATGGCGGGAAACTGATGACATCATCGCCTCACTCCAACACGATTGGCCGACACACACACCGCACGGTCTGCACTGTAAAACCCTCACTGGGTTTCTGTTCTGGACTTGGACCAGGACCAGGAGGACGATCCAACCCCGTTGGACCAGGAGACCCAAACGGGGAGTCCTGCTTCCAGGACTGGGAGTCATTGTTGGACAGGTTCTGATCCGTAGCCGGACCGGGAGCTGGTTCTGCCCCCTGAAGCTGGAGCGGGAGCTGGTTCTGCTTCTGGAGGCCGGACCGGGAGCTGGTTCTGCCCCTGGCTGGCGGGGGGGGGGCGGCTGCCCCCTGAGTCGGACCGGGAGCTGGTTCTGCCCCCTGAAGCTGGACCGGGAGCTGGTTCTGCCCCCTGAAGCTGGACCGGGAGCTGGTTCTGCCCCTGAAGCTGGAGCGGGGCTGCTTCTGGAGGCCGGACCGGGAGCTGGTTCTGCCCCTGAAGTCGGACCGGGAGCTGGTTCTGCCCCCTGAAGCTGGAGCGGGAGCTGGTTCTGCTTCTGGAAGCCGGACCGGGAGCTGGTTCTGCCCCCTGAAGCCGGACCGGGAGCTGGTTCTGCTTCTGAAAGCCGGACCGGGAGCTGGTTCTGCCCCCTGAAGCTGGACCGGGAGCTGTTTCTGTTTCTGTTTCGGGTCTGGTGGTTCTGGTTTTCTGACATGAACCTCAGAAACTCAGCACCAGAAACCTTTGGTCTGAGGTGTCTGTTGAACTTGGTGCTGCTCAGGTGAGCCGTCATGTGACGGGTCATGTGACGGGTCAGGTCACGTCTTCATCTGCTGTTGTAACTTTTTACAGTGGTCAGGGGGCGTGGCCTGTTTGCAGGCCACACACACACACGCACACACACACACACCCTCGCCCAGCTGCGACCTCTGGACTCTGATCAGCGTCTACCTTTCATTCTTCTTCTGTGGTCGTAAAGTTGGCAGTTGGAGCTGCCCGGAGGCAAGACCTGGATTCCTTTACCTGGATTCCTTTAGACCTGGATTCCTTTAGACCTGGTTTTCTGTAGACCTGGACTCCTGTGACCTGGATTCCTTTAGACCTGGATTCCTTTGGCCTGGTTTTTTGGGGGTAGACCTGGATTCCTTTAGACCTGGATTCCTTTAGCCCTGGTTTTCTGTAGACCTGGACTCCTGTAGACCTGGATTCCTTTAGACCTGGATTCCTTTAGACCTGGTTTTCTGTAGACCTGGTTTTCTGTAGACCTCGATTCCTTCAGACCTGGATTCCTTTAGCCCTGGTTTTCTGTAGACCTGGACTCCTGTAGACCTGGACTCCTGTAGACCTGGATTCCTTCAGACCTGGATTCCTTTAGACCTGGTTTTCTGTAGATCTGGATTCCTTTCGTTTTTTTATTTTCCTGGTCGTGAAGATTTCTGGAAGCTTTGAGAAGTTCTTGCAGGATTCTGCTGGTCGGGTCAGTACTGGTTCTGGGCGGGTTATGATCCAGGATCTTGGTGGGTTTTCCCGCTCAGGACCCTGATGGAGACGCCGGACCCTCAGCAGCAGAACTATGTCCAGCTGGAGGGTCGATTCAAGCAGCTGCAAGGTAAGAAGGACCCCAGACCTTCCTGGGTCCCGCTCCGGGGTCCTGGTCTCGAGGTCCTGGTCTCGAGGTCCTGCTCCGGGGTCCTGGTCTCGAGGTCCTGCTCCGGGGTCCTGGTCTCGAGGTCCTGCTCCGGGGTCCTGGTCTCGAGGTCCCGCTCCGGGGTCCTGGTCTCGAGGTCCTGCTCCGGGGTCCTGGTCTCGAGGTCCTGGTCTCGAGGTCCTGCTTGGGGGGTCCTGCCTTGGGCCATGAGAGGATCAGGGTTCAGTTCTGTGTAAACCGTTCGGACCTGAGGTGAATATCAGGGAGGAAAACCAGAATTCTGGTTCACACAGATCCGGACCAGTGGGACCAGGTCCAGAATCTGAATCAGTACTTTTAAAAACGGTCTTCGTCTGTGAAATGGTTGGGGAAGTTTTCTTGGATCAGAACCAGACATGAGCCCACGTGTTTACATTGTAAACCTGAACAGTTGCCATGGTAACACCACAGTGAAGCTAGCTGAGGTTTGGACCTGAGAAGCACCAGAACCAGTTCTCTACCTCCATCCTGGATCAGTTTTGCAGGACGGTCGGTCTGGCACGGTTCCTTGGTGGTGGGGGACCTTCTGGTTCAGAATTCTGTTCTGGTCCGGGGTCGGTTCAGCAGGTTCTGGGTCCTGCAGGCTTCAGTCCAAACCTCTGAGCGGCTGCTAGTTAACGGTTAACCCGACGGTTTAGAGACCGGAACCATAAACCGCCGTAAAACCAGACAGGATGCTGATGATGATGATGCTCTTCATCTGTCAGGACTCCGGTCTTCATGATCGATCAGACAACCGATGTCTGATCAGGTAAGCGTTTCGTCTCATCTACGCAGTGTTAGCCTCGTCTACGCAGTGTTAGCCTCGTCTACGCAACGTAACATCTCCCAAACGCAGCGTTACGTCTCCAATACGCAGCGTTACGCCTCGTCTACGTAAGGTTACGCCTCGTCTACGCAACGTAACATTTCCAAAACGCAGCGTTACGTCTCCAATACGCAGCTTTACGCCTCGTCTACGTAAGGTTACGCCTCGTCTACGCAAGGTTACATCTCCCAAACGCAGCGTTTCGTCTCATCTACACAGTGTTAGCCTCGTCTACGCAAGGTTACATCTCGTCTACGCAACGTAACATCTCCCAAACGCAGCGTTACCTCTCCAATACGGAGCGTTACGCCTCGTCTACGTAAGGTTACGCCTCGTCTACGCAACGTAACATCTCCAAAACGCAGCGTTACGTCTCCAATACGCAGCGTTACGCCTCGTCTATGCAGCGTTACGTCTCCAATACGGAGCGCTACGTCTCGTCTACACAAGGTTACATCTCGTCTACGCAACGTAACATCTCCAAAACGCAGCGTTACGTCTCCAATACGCAGCGTTACGCCTCGTCTACGCAAGGTTACATCTCCCAAACGCAGCGTTACGTCTCCAATACGCAGCGTTACGCCTCGTCTACGCAACGTAACATCTCCAAAACGCAGCGTTACGTCTCCAATACGCAGTGTTAGCCTCGTCTACGCAAGGTTACATCTCGTCTACGCAACGTAACATCTCCAAAACGCAGCGTTACGTCTCCAATACGCAGCGTTACGCCTCGTCTACGCAACGTAACATCTCCAAAACGCAGCGTTACGCGTCTACGGGGAAGGAGACGACGGAAGACGAAGGAGAAGAAGGCCTACGCAGTGTTAGCCTCGTCCTACGTAAGGTTACATCTCGTCTACGCAACGTAATACCTCCTATACGCAGCGTTACGTCTCCAATACGCAGCGTTACGCCTCGTCTACATAAGGTTACATCTCGTCTACGCAACGTAATGCCTCGTCTACGTAGCGTTACGCCTCGTCTACGTAAGGTTACATCTCGTCTACGTAACGTAACATCTCCAATACGGAGCGCTACGTCTCGTCTACACAAGGTTACATCTCGTCTACGCAACGTAACATCTCCAATACGCAGCGTTACGCCTCGTCTACGTAAGGTTACATCTCGTCTACGCAACGTAACATCTCCAATACGCAGCATTACTTCTCCAATACGCAGCGTTACGTCTCCAATACGCGGCGTTACGTCTCGTCTACGTAAGGTTACATCTCGTCTACGCAACGTAACATCTCCAAAACGCAGCGTTACGCCTCATCTACGTAAGGTTACGTCTCGTCTACGTAAGGCTACATCTCGTCTACGCAACGTTTTGCCTCGTCTTTGCAAGGTCACGCCTCGTCTACGTAATGTTACACCTCGTCCACGCAGCGTTACGTCTCATCTAAGCAACGTTTCACCTCGTCTTTGCAAGGTTACATCTTGTCTACGCAACGTTTTGCCTCGTCTACTTGATGTTACGCCTCTTCTGTCGCCTCTAATGTCAATATTTCATCTTGACATTAAAACCTCATCAGAACCTGACCTGAATCTATCACGTGTGCATGTTTGTGTGTGTCCGTGTGCAGATGAGCGTGAGGCCGTGCAGAAGAAGACCTTCACAAAGTGGGTGAACTCCCACCTGTCCAGAGTGTCCTGCAGGATCACGGACCTCTACATGGACCTGAGAGATGGACGCATGCTGATCAAGTTGCTGGAGGTCCTCTCCGGAGAGAAACTGGTAAACACACACATTCCTGCATTCGCCAAACTGTGAAGCACAAACGTAGTGAGGACCGATAGACTGACGTTTAGTCTGGATCACGTGGAGAAAGCTGGAATAGTTTCAGCTGTTGTCAGGCTCATCACCCGAGACAAGAGTCTCCAAGTCTGATATGTTATTTAATGACTTTAATGACAGATTCCGTTGACCGGGCAGATCGGCTCTCATGCTGCGATACCTGGCAGTGGGCGGGGCCTGTGGGGGCGTGGCCACAGTCAGTCATGTGATCTGATGAGAAGAAAGCTTCAGAGATGGAAAGTGTTTCATCGTCTTAGAGATTCATGTTTTCCTCCGCAGCTGGAACCGCTTCTGTCCTGGTTTTTGTTTAACCCTTAAAACTCCAGAAGCCGTCTTTGATTCACCTGTTTCCTGAGATCTAAAGGACCTGGGGTCTCATTTATAAACTGTGCGAAGGATCTTTACTAAACGTGTTCGTACGCCCGAAACCAAAAGTTTCCAAAAGTACGCCAAAAATATTCAGATTTATAAAACCGTGCGTACACACAGATTCCAGCAGTTTCTCCTTTATAAATCACACTCTTCCTGGAAGTTTGCGCAGGTGCATTTGGCTCCGCCCCCTCAACGGCCATTCTGCCATAAATGGTCAATGCAAAACACCTGATGGATGTTTCTGCATATAAATGAGCAGCTGATCCGAGGCATTCAATCCTGCAACTGGAAAGAGAATAAATAGTGATTTGGGGGGGGGGGGGGGGGGGGGGGAGGGGGGAGGAGGCGGAGCCTGAAGCGGAGGTGCTGGTTGGGAGAGGTGTTGGAAAGAGCCCAGTGGGGTGGTGAGGGGAGTTGGAGTGGGTGGAGGGGAGTGAGGGGGGTGAGGGGAGAAGGGAGTGGGTGGAGGGGAGAGGGGGGGGGGAGGGGAGGGAGAGAGGGAGAAGGGGAAAAAAAGAGGCGGAGCCTGAAGCGGAGGTGCTGGTTGGAGGCGGAGCCTGAAGCGGAGGTGCTGGTTGGAGGCGGAGCCTGAAGCGGAGGTGCTGGTTGGAGGCGGAGCCTGAAGCGGAGGTGCTGGTTGGAGGCGGAGGGGGGGGGGGGGGGGGGGGGGGGGGGGGGGGGGGGGGGGGGGGGGGGGGGAAGGGGCCTGAAGCGGAGGTGCTGGGGGGGGGCTGGTGGGTGGGTTGGGGGGGGCTGAGAGGGGTGTGGTTGGGGGGGGCTGAGAGGGGTGTGGTTGGGGGGGGCCTGAGTGGGTGTGGTTTGGGGGGCCAGATGGGGGATGTGGTTGGGGGGAGCTGAGAGGGGGGGTGTGGTGGAGAGGTGGAGATGAAGTGGAGATGTGGTGGGGGGGGCTGGGGGGGGTGTGGTGGGGTGGAGATGAAGTGGAGATGTGGTTGGGGGGGGCCTGAGGGGGGTGTGGTGGAGGTGGAGATGAAGTGGAAATGTGGTTGGGGGGAGCCTGAGTGGGGTGTGGTGGAGGTGGAGATGAAGTGGAAATGTGGTTGGGGGGGGCCTGAGGGGGGTGTGGTTGGAGGTGGAGCCTGAAGGGTGATGTGGTTGGAGGGAGCCTGAAGTGAATATGGTTGGGGGGGCCTGGTGGGGTGTGGTTGGAGGGAGCCTGAGGGGGTGTGGTTGGGGGGAGCCTGAAGTGAGATATGGTTGGGGGGGCCTGAGTGGGGTGTGGTTGGGGTGGGCCTGAGGGGGTGTGGTTGGGGGGGCCTGAGTGGGGTGTGGTTGGGGGGGGCCTGAGGGGGGTGTGGTGGGGGGGGCCTGGTGGGGTGTGGTGGGGGGGCCTGAGGGGGTGTGGTGGGGGGGCCTGAGTGGGGTGTGGTGGGGGGGCCTGGTGGGGTGTGGTGGAGGGAGCCTGAAGAGAGGGGGGGGGCCTGGGGGGTGTGGTGGGGGGGCCTGAGTGGGGGTGTGGTGGGGGGGCCTGAGGGGGTGTGGTTGGAAGGGAGCTGAAGAGAGGAGGGGAATGAGGAGGTGTGGTTGGGGGGGCCTGAAGTGGAGGTGGTGGTTGGGGGGGCTGGGGGGTGGTTGGAGGCGGAGCCTGAAGTGGAGGTGCTGGTTGGAGGCGGAGCCTGAAGTGGAGGTGCTGGTTGGAGGCGGAGCCTGAAGCAGAGGAGGGGGGGGGGGTGTGGTGGGGGGGGGGGGGTGTGGGTGGGGGGGGGGTGGTGGGGAGGGGAGGGGGGGGAGGGTGTGGTGGGGGGAGGGGGGGTGGTGTGAGGGGGGGGTGGGGAGTGGGGGGGAGTGAGGGGGTGTGGTGAGGGGTGGGGGGTGTGGTGGGTGGGGGAGTGAGGGGTGTGGTGGGGGGAGTGGAGAGGGTGTGGTGGGGGAGTGAGGGGTGTGGTGGGGGGAGTGAGAGGGTGTGGTGGGGGGGAGTGAGTGAGTGTGGTGGGGGGAGTGAGGAGTGTGGTGGAGGGGAGTGAGGGGGTGTGGGGGAAGAGGAGTGAAGAGAGGAGGGGAGGGAAGGAGGTGTGGTGAGGGGAGTGAAGGGAGGTGAGTTTTGGAAGTGAGTTGAAGAGGTGAGGGGAGTTGAAGTGGGGGGTGAGGGGAGTGAGTGGGGTGGGTGGTGGAGGTGGAGTAAAGGGGGTGTGGTGGGAGGGGAGTAAAGGGGGGTGTGGTGGAGGGGAGTGAGTGAGATGTGGTGGAGGGGAGTTGAGGGGGTGGTGGTGGAGGGGAGTGAGGGGGTGGTGGTGGAGGGGAGTGAGGGGGTGTGGTGGAGGGGAGTGAAGTGAGATGTGGTGGAGGGAGTGAGTGAGATGTGTGGGGGGAGTGGGGGGGGTGGTGGTGGAGGGGAGTGGAGGGGGTGTGGTGGAGGGGAGTGAGGGGGTGGTGGTGGGGGGAGTAGGGGGTGTGGTGGGGGGAGTGATGAGTGTGGGTGGAGGGGGAGTATGAGATTGATGGGGGTGGTGCTGGCTGGAGGCGGAGCCTGAAGCGGAGGTGCTGGTTGGAGGCGGAGCCTGAAGCGGAGGTGCGGGGGGCTGGGGTGTGGTGGGGGGCTGAGAAGTGAGATGTGGTTGGGGGAGCTGAAGGAAGATGTGGTTGGGGGGGGCTGAGGGGGGTGTGGTTGGAGGGAGCTGAAGAGGAGGGGGGCTGAAGGAGGTGTGGTTGGGGGGAGCTGAGGGGGTGTGGTTGGAGGGAGCTGAAGAGAGGAGGGGAGCTGAGGAGGTGTGGTGGGGGGAGCTGGTGGGGTGGTGGTTGGGGTGGAGCCTAAAGGGGGTGTGGTGGGGGGAGCCTAAAGGGGGTGTGGTGGGGGGGCTGAGTGGATGTGGTGGGGGGGTGGTGGGTGGGTGGTGGGGGGGTGGTGGGGTGGTGGTGGGGGGGCTGAGGGGGTGTGGTGGGGGGGCTGAGTGATGTGGTGGGGGGGCTGAGTGTGTGGTGGGGGGGCTGGTGGGGTGGTGGTTGGGGGGGCTGAGGGGGTGTGGTTGGGGGGGCTGAGTGGGGTGGTGGTTGGGGGGGTGAGGGTGTGGTTGGGGGGTGTGCGGTTGGAGGCGGAGCCTGAAGCTGAGGTTCTGGCTGGGGGGTGGGTGGGTGTGGTGGGGGATAGTGAGATGTGGTGGGGGGAGTAGAGGGTGTGTGTGAGGGGATAGTGAGATGTGGTGAGGGGAGTAGAGGGTGTGGTGGGGGGAGTGGTAGTGTGGTGGGGGGAGAGGGGGTGTGGTGGGGGGAGAGGGGGTGTGGTGGTGGAGCGTGGGGTGGTGGGGGGAGTAGGGGGTTGGAGGGGAGGGGGGGGTGAAGGGGAGGCGGAGCCTGAAGCTGAGGTGCTGGTTGGAGGCGGAGCCTGAAGCTGAGGTGCTGGTTGGAGGCGGAGCCTGAAGCAGAGGTGCTGGTTGGAGGCGGAGCCTGGGGGGGGGGGGGGGGGGTGTGGTGGGGGGGTGAGTGGTGTGGTGGGGGGAGTGAGAGGGTGTGGTGGGGGGGCTGAGTGGTGTGGTGGGGGGGCTGAGGGGTGTGGTGGGGGGAGCTGAGTGATGTGGTGGGGGGAGTGGTGGGGTGTGGTGGGGGGGGGCTGGTGGGGTGTGGTGGAGGGAGCTGAGGGGGTGTGGTGGGGGGAGCTAGGGGGTGTGGTGGAGGGAGTGGTGGGGTGTGGTGGGGGGGGGTGGGGTGTGGTGGGGGGCGGTGGGGGTGGTGGGGGGGTGGGGGGGTGTGGTGGGGGGGCTGGTGGGTGGTGGGGGGGCGGGGGGAAGCGGAGGTGCTGGTTGGAGGCGGAGCCTCACAGAAACATTTTTTGGACGTCACAGATGAACTATAGTCTGCGGTTTGTACACACTTCTGGTTTCGTGCGTAAGCGGTTTAATGCCATCAGTGATATTTGTAGAACAGTAAACATGGCTGATGTTCGTCTTCAGGACTGCAGAAGTCTTTCAGACCTGGTCCAGGACCTGGACGTTGATCTAATGGGTCCTGTGACGGGTTTCTCTGAACTTCTGTCGGGGTCGGGGACGTTTGACGAGGTCGTGTCCTCTGAGTCCGGCCTCGTCTCCTCTCTGAGAGTTTTAGCAGGTGTGTCCACTTCCTGTTTTCCCGCTGGCTTCAGACCTCCAGATAAGACGTCAGACCGCTGGCTCTGGTCCAGCTCCCCCTGAAGACCGAGGACACTTCACGTCCACTTCCTCTGCTGCGTTCAGGGCCTGGAAACACTCGGATTTATCTCCCTCAACATCGTTCATCACTTTTTCCGCCCATCCACCCTGATCTCTCTTTTTATTCATTCATTACCAGAGCTGTCAGTCTTTCCCTCCGTCCACACTCACAAACACAGGTACCAGTTTGTGCCTAAAAGGGTCCAAAGCTTGTTGCTGGGGGGGGGGGGGGGTCCTTTCTGAAAGACATTTCTGTACTTCAAAGATGGGCTTGAGTTTTTATTAAATATTTAGAGATTGGAATAATACTTTGTTTCCATAATTGGGGGGGGGGGGGGGGGGGGGGTCTGTCTGTGTTTCGGAGTTCCATTACATCATCCAGCATTTTACCTTATTGGAAAACAGTGTAACCTTTACATCGGTAAAGGCTGCTTTTAAGTGCTGATGACACGACCTGAACTTCAGTAACGCTGCCGTACACCAGCACACCAGGATAAAACCAGCAGCTCTGAGCAGTTACAAGCTAATCAGACGTGTATTTTAGCGGCGGTTTGGGATTTTTCCATGTTTTGTCTTCATTATTGAGTTTTTTTTTTTTTTAATTCAGTTTGTTGTTGTTTTTTTTTTTTCCTATTTTACAACGCTAGAACCGGAGCAGAACTGTAAGGGGTAACCGAAAAACCCCAGGCGAACCCGAACCTCGATGAGTTGCAGCGGTTTGACAGACAGTAATCAGGTGTTCAGCGGGGAGTCTTGGGTGTTGCCTGGCTGGTTGCTGATGGCCAAGCTAGATAATTATTTTCATATAGGATGTAGTTCACGTTCAGTTAAATTTATTTTTCTCTTTTGTTTGTAGGATAATAGGTGGTGTTTTGAGAGTGATGTTTTAATATCTATCGGGATGTGTTTTCTGTATAAGTGATTTATATATACGCGGCTGTGTTTTCTGTATAGTCGTCTATCACGTTTTTTTTAGTCTCTTGTTTATGGTTTCTTTTTCGTTATATTTTTACTGTGTTATCTTATGTGTTTTTTCTACTGTGTGCTGTGTCTCTGTGTCTATACTTTGCCGTGTCTTTCTCAAGTTCTTTTCTAGCTAGGCCTTTTTCAGGTTTTTCCGTGCCTTTTCCGTAGGTCTTTTTTCCGGGAGTGCTTTCCCATAAGTCTTTTCCGATGTTGTTCCAGGCGCTTTTTCGAGCGTTTTTCCAGGTATTTTTGGTCGTTTCTTCGTCATTTCCGGGTTGTTCCAGCCTTTTATACCGGAGACGTAGTCATCTAACTGGAAACGTCTTTCTATACCGAGGAGTCCTATATAAGCCAGGGGAGACTTTCTATATAAAGGATCATCATATAACCGACAGGAGATGTCTTATATAAGAGATCATCATATAACCGACCAGGAGATGTCCGAATAAGAGAGGTGCTGGTATAAGCGAGAGCTTCTGTATAACGGATCATCATATAACCGACCAGGAGATGTCTTATAAAAGAGATCATCATATTACTGACAGAGCTTCCAATATAGACGAGCTGTAGCCATCAAGATGTCTTTTAAAGGAAGTAAAAAAAAAAAAAAAAAAAAAAAAAAACTATATCGCAGCAGCTAGCTGAGTGTCTTCTTATACTTCTTCTCTATATCTTTTTTTATCTTTTTTTATCTTTTTTTATATTTTCTCTCTCTTTCTTTTTTATCTTTTTTCTATCCTGTTTGTAGAACTGCTATCTAATAAATTCTATTTAAAAATCTAAATAAAATTTAAATAAAAATTTAATTAATAAAAATAATTATAAAATAATTAATAAAAAATAATTAAAAAATTAAATATAAAATAATATAAAAATTTTTAATTATAAAATTTAAATTATAAAATTTTATAATAATTAAAAAATATAAAATTATTTATTTAATTATTATTTAAAAATAAAAATAATATTTTTATTTTTAAAATGAAAAATATAAACTGATAAATTAGCCCACCACCTGGTGGGGGACGCTTCATCAGAGCTCATCCGAGTCATAAAAAACTCTACTTACTCTAATGTACTAATTGAAAGAAGAATAAATAAATAACAGAGTAAATATTCGGTCCTCCTCATATTAAACGAGCCCTAAATCTAATTTCTATTTTTTCTGTAAAAAAAAAAATAAAGCAGCAGCTCGGAGTCGGACACAGACTTCTTCGTCCTCCTGTTTCTATTATCTTTTTTATCATTTTGTTATCTTTATTATCGTTTTGTGTGTATAATATTGTCTGTTTTTAGTTTTTTTAGTTGTTTTTTGTTCTTTTTATTTTATGGGGGATATTTTTATTATCTATCTATTCTTGGTTAATTTATGTAAGTGAGAGCTCTTCTTATGTTATGTTAAAGAAAATAATAATATAGATAAAATTAATAAGGAAAATTGTTATTAATGATGTGAGTGAGATAAAGTGATGATTATTATTATATTTTTTTAATTCTTAAGAAATATGCAGAAAATGTCTGTTATGTTTGAAGTTTTTTAAAAAGTTTAAATAAATAAATAGTTGAATGAAATTTTGTGCTTTAATTTCCTGTCTAAAAAAATAAAATCCAGGTTTTTACAGATTATTTAAACTGAGCCTTTTTATTTCCAATGTGATCTATTACTGCAGCATTTTATCTCTTTTTAAATCAGTTTCCATCAGTTTTTTCTGTTGTTCCTCTTTTTGTAGTAAAATGTTGTAGATTTTGTGTTTATAGCCTAATTCTGATTTGCTCTTGTAGGAGTCTGATTTTCTTCCATGAATTATACGTGTGATATAAATGTGTTTGTGACCATCTCAGAATATATTTTATATGATGTTATTCATGTTTATCAGCCACATTTTACAGGTTCAGTCTGTTAAAGCAGCTGGATTTGCTTTAGTTATTAAAGAAATAAACCAGAAATGATCATTACACTGATACAGAGTTAAAGATGAACCTGGACCAGTTATTACACTGATACAGAGTTAAAGATGAACCTGGACCAGTTATTACACTGATACAGAGTTAAATATGAACCTGGACCAGTTATTACACTGATATAGAGTTAAATATGAACCTGGACCAGTTATTACACTGATATAGAGTTAAATATGAACCTGGACCAGTTTGGACTGGAACCTGGTCCCATCATGAAAGAACCGCTGACTTAAATCAGTAAAAACGCACCTTTATCAGTGGCTTACGGTGGAGGACAGGTTCCTTTCTTTAATTATTGTGTTTTATTGTGTCTGCATGTGCAGCACTTTGGTGCCTCAGCTGTTTAAATGTGCTCTAGAACTGAACTTGACATTGTTCCGGTTCTGGTCTGTCCCGGTTCTGCAGCCGAAGCCCACCAAGGGCCGGATGCGGATCCACTGCCTGGAGAACGTGGACAAAGCTCTGCAGTTCCTGAAGGAGCAGCGGGTCCACCTGGAGAACATGGGGTCCCACGACATCGTGGACGGGAACCACAGACTGACCCTGGGCCTGATCTGGACCATCATCCTGCGCTTCCAGGTAACCCGGTCCCCGGCCTCTGATTGGCCAAACCTGTCCCCTCAGTCATGAAGCGGAGCTGGTCGAGGTCCAGGATCTGGTTTCATATTCACCAAGCTCACACAGAGCCAACCGATCAGGACAGCCCGTACACCTGCTCCAGAACCTCCACCTTCTGTCCTGGACCAGAACCTCCACACAACCTGGCAGGTGGAGGTGTGACAGGTGGAGGTGTAACAGGTGGAGGTGTAACTGACAGGTGGAGGCGTGACTGACAGGTGGAGGTGTGACAGACAGGTGGAGGTGCAACAGGTGGAGGTGTGGCATGGGGAGGTGCAACAGGTGGAAGTATTAGTAGTGGAGGTGTACCAGGTGGAGTTGTGACTGACAGGTGGAGGTGTAACAGGTGGAGGTGTAACTGGTGGAGGTGTGACAGACAGGTGGAGGTGTAACAGGTGGAGGTGTAACTGGTGGAGGTGTAACAGGTGGAGTTGTGACAGACAGGTGGAGGTGTGACAGGTGGAGGTGCAACAGGTGGAGGTGTTACTAGTGGAGGTGTAACAGGTGGAGTTGTGACTGACAGGTGGAGGTGTAACAGGTGGAGGTGTAACTGGTGGAGGTGTGACAGGTGGTAGGCGTACAGGTGGAGGTGCAACAGGTGGAGGTGTAACTAGTGGAGGTGTGACAGACAGGTGGAGGTGTAACAGGTGGAGGTGTAGCTGGTGGAGGTGTGACATGTGGAGGTGCAACAGGTGGAGGTGTTACTAGTGGACGTGTAACAGGTGGAGTTGTGACTGACAGGTGGAGGTGTAACTAGTGGAGGTGTAACGGGTTGAGTTGTGACTGACAGATGGAGGTGTACCTGGTGGAGGTGTAACAGATGGAGGTGTTACTCATGGAGGTGTGACAGACAGGTGGAGGTTTAACTGTTGGAGGTGTAACAGGTAGAGGTGTAACTGGTGGAGGTATGACAGACAGGTGGAGGTGTAACAGGTGGAGGTGTAACAGGTGGAGGTGTTCCTGGTGGAGGTGTAACTGGTGGAGGTGTGACAGGTGGAGGTGTAACTGGTGGAGGTATGACAGACAGGTGGAAGTGTAACAGGTGGAGGTGTAACTGGTGGAGGTGTGACAGACAGGCGGAGGTGTGACAGACAGGTGGAGATGTGACAGACAGGTGGAGGTGTAACTGACAGGTGGAGGCGTGACTGACAGGTGGAGGTGTGACAGACAGGTGGAGGTGCAACAGGTGGAGGTGTGTGGCATGTGGAGGTTTAACTGACAGGTGGAGGTTCGACAAGACATGGAGGAGATGTAACAAATGGAGGTGTAATTGGTGTAGGTGTATCTGACAGGTGGAGGTGTAACAGATGGAGGTTAACTGGTTGAGGTGTGACAGGTGCAGGTGTAACTGGTGGATGTGTGACAGGTGGAGGTTTGACTGATAGGTGGAGGTGTGACAGACAGGTGGAGATGTAACTGACAGGTGGAGGTGTGACAGACAGGTGGAGGTGTAACTGACAGGTGGAGGTGTGACTTAGGTGGAGGTGTGACTGACAGGTGGAGGTGTGACAGACAGGTGGAGGTGTAACAGGTGGAGGTGTAATACAGGTGGAGGTGTGACTGACAGGTGGAGGTGTGACAGACAGGTGGAGGTGTGGCAGGTGGAGGTGTAACTGACAGGTGGAGGTCATTTTTGGTTGACAGACAGGTGGAGGTGTAACAGGTGGAGGTGTGACAGACAGGTGTAGGTGTAACAGGTGGAGGTGTTACAGTTGGAGATGTAACTGGTGGAGGTGTAACAGGTGGAGGTGTGACAGGTGGAGGTGTGACAGGTGGAGTTGTAACAGGTGGAGGTGTAACAGGTGGAGGTGTGACAGGTGGAGGTGTTACTGGTGGAGGTGTGACAGGTGGAGGTGTAACAGGTGGAGGTGTGACAGGTGGAGGTGTAACTGGTGGAGGTGTGACAGGTGGAGGTGTGACAGGTGGAGGTGTAACTGGTGGAGGTGTGACAGGTGGAGGTGTAACAGGTGGAGGTGTGACAGGTGGAGGTGTAACTGGTGGAGGTGTAACAGGTGGAGGTGTAACAGGTGGAGGTGTGACAGGTGGAGGTGTGACAGGTGGAGGTGTAACAGGTGGAGGTGTGACAGGTGGAGGTGTTACTGGTGGAGGTGTAACAGGTGGAGTTGTGTAACAGGTGGAGGTGTAACAGGTGGAGGTGTAACTGGTGGAGGTGTGACAGGTGGAGGTGTGACAGGTGGAGGTGTAACTAGTGGAGGTGTAACAGGTGGAGGTGTAACAGGTGGAGGTGTAACTAGTGGAGGTGTAACTAGTGGAGGTGTAACTAGTGGAGGTGTGACAGGTGGAGGTGTGACAGGTGGAGGTGCAACAGGTGGAGGTGTGACAGGTGGAGGTGTGACAGGTGGAGGTGTAACTAGTGGAGGTGTAACAGGTGGAGGTGTAACAGGTGGAGGTGTGACAGGTGGAGGTGTGACAGGTGGAGGTGTGACTGGTGGAGGTGTGACAGGTGGAGGTGTAACTGGTGGAGGTGTAACAGGTGGAGGTGTAACAGGTGGAGGTGTAACAGGTGGAGGTGTGACAGGTGGAGGTGTAACAGGTGGAGGTGTTACTAGTGGAGGTGTAACAGGTGGAGGTGTAACAGGTGGAGGTGTGACAGGTGGAGGTGGAGGTGTAACAGGTGGAGGTGTAACAGGTGGAGGTGTGACTGGTGGAGGTGTGACATGTGGAGGTGTGTGACAGGTGGAGGTGTAACAGGTGGAGGTGTAACAGGTGGAGGTGTAACTAGTGGAGGTGTAACAGGTGGAGGTGTGACAGGTGGAGGTGCAACAGGTGGAGGTGTGACAGGTGGAGGTGTAACAGGTGGAGGTGTAACTGGTGGAGGTGTGACAGGTGGAGGTGTAACTGGTGGAGGTGTAACTGACAGGTGGAGGTGTAACAGGTGGAGGTCTGACAGGTGGAGGTGTGACAGGTGGAGGTGTAACTGGTGTGTCGTCCTCAGATCCAGGTTATCAGTGTGGAGACTGAAGACAACAAGGAGAAACGTTCAGCCAAAGACGCTCTGCTGCTCTGGTGTGAGATGAAGACGGGCGGGTGGAGATGATGATGATGATGAATGATGATGATGATGATGATGATGATGATGATGATGATGATGATGATGATGATGAGATATGATTTTCGACTAACTGTCATGTCCTCTTCCTCAGGTACCCCAATGTAAACATTCACAACTTACCACCTGCTGGAGAGATGGCTTGGCCTTCAACGCGCTAATACACAAGCACAGGTAAGCTGGACAGGTGTGTTAGTGGAAAAGGATACGCCTGATTTTGTTCAGAGCACGCATGATGTCACTTCCTGTTATTCTTACAACATTCTGTAAAACATGACGGTCGTAGCGTTAGCTGCTGATGAACATGGCGGTCGTAGCGTTAGCTACTGATGAATATGGCGGTCGTAGCGTTAGCTGCTGATGAACATGGCGGTCGTAGCGTTAGCTGCTGATGAACATGGCGGTCGTAGCATTAGCTGCTGATAAACATGGCGGTTGTAGCATTAGCTGCTGATGAACATGGCGGTTGTTGCATTAGCTGCTGATGAACATGGCGGTTGTAGCATTAGCTGCTGATGAACATGGCGGTCGTAGCATTAGCTGCTGATGAACATGGCGGTCGTAGCATTAGCTGCTAATGAACATGGCGGTTGTAGCATTAGCTGCTGATAAACATGGCGGTCGTAGCATTAGCTACTGATGAACATGGCGGTCGTAGCATTAGCTGCTAATGAACATGGCGGTCGTAGCGTTTGCTGCTGATAAACATGGCGGCCGTAGCATTAGCTACTGATGAACATGGTGGTCGTAGCGTTAGCTGCTAACGAACATGGCGGTTGTAGCATTAGCTACTGATTAACATGGCAGTCGTAGCATTAGCTACTGATTAACATGGCGGTTGTTGCATTAGCTGCTGATAAACATGGCAGTCGTAGCATTAGCTGCTGATAAACATGGCAGTCGTAGCATTAGCTACTGATGAACATGGCGGTTGTTGCATTAGCTGCTGATAAACATGGCGGTCGTAGCATTAGCTGCTGATAAACATGGCGGTCGTAGCATTAGCTACTGATTAACATGGCGGTTGTAGCATTAGCTGCTGATAAACATGGCGGTCATAGCTTTAGCTACTGATTAACAGGGCGGTCGTAGCATTTCTCTGCATTTAACCATCTCAGGTTGAACCTGAGAGCAGGGGGCTGCTAGTTAAAGCGCCAGGGGAGCCATTTGGTGGGGGTTAAGCACCTTGCTCAAGGCTCCACAGTGGTTTACCTGTCATGTCGGGGACTTGAGCCCAGGTCTGCCGCGCCAAAGCCCGCGACATTGACACTGCGCAACCCACTCCCCCCAATATGATACCATACGATACAATACAGATGCCAAAGAGTCAGAGACTAGGCTCACTCCGTACTGGAGAAGGAATCGGAGAAAACACTGATCTCGGTTTAATGGTCCATCGTGAATAAACTAAATTTGAAATTGATTTGAATGGATTTATGGATCTTCTCTGCCCCCCCCCCCCCCCCCCCCCCCACGGTGTTTGTGGTGTCTTTGTGTTTTTTCAGGCCTGATCTGATTGATTTTGACAAGCTGAAGAAGTCCAACGCCCACTACAACCTGCAGAATGCTTTCAACCTGGCAGAACAGCATCTGGGCCTCACCAAGCTGCTGGACCCAGAAGGTACCGACAGGTTACCCAACAGTCTGGTTGACCGGTTACCCAGCAGTCTGGTTGACCAGTTACCCAGCAGTCTGGTTGACAGGTTACCCAACAGTCTGGTTGACCGGTTACCCGGCAGTCTGGTTGACCAGTTACTCAGCGGTCTGGTTGACCAGTTACCCAGCAGTCTGGTTGAGCGGTTACCCAGCAGTCTGGTTGACTGACCGTCAGCAGTCTGGTTGACAGGTTACCCAACAGTCTGGTTGACCGGTTACCCAGCAGTCTGGTTGACCGGTTTCCCAGCAGTCTGGTTGATCGGTTACCCAGCAGTCTGGTTGACAGGTTACCCAACAGTCTGGTTGACAGGTTACCCAGCAGTCTGGTTGACCGGTTACCCCAGCAGTCTGGTGACAGGTTACTTAGCAGTCTGGTTGACCGGTTACCCCAGCAGTCTGGTGACAGGTTACCCAGCAGTCTGGTTGACAGGTTACTTAGCAGTCTGGTTGACCGGTTACCCCAGCAGTCTGGTGACAGGTTACCCAGCAGTCTGGTTGACAGGTTACCCAGCAGTCTGGTTGACAGGTTACCCAGCAGTCTGGTGACAGGTTACCATGCAGTCTGGTTGACAGGTTACCCAGCAGTCTGGTTGACCGGTTACCCCAGCAGTCTGGTGACAGGTTACCCAGCAGTCTGGTTGACAGGTTACCCAGCAGTCTGGTGACAGGTTACCCAGCAGTCTGGTGACAGGTTACTTAGCAGTCTGGTTGACCAGTTACCCAGCAGTCTGGTTGACCCGTTACCCCAGCAGTCTGGTGACAGGTTACCCAGCAGTCTGGTTGACCAGTTACCCAGCAGTCTGGTTGACAGGTTACTTAGCAGTCTGGTGACAGGTTACCCAGCAGTCTGGTTGACCGGTTAAAGCTTGTCTGGTTAACCTGCACATGTCGTCTCACTCTACGCTGATGACGTCACTGTATATCCGTACAACAGATTTGCTTATTTGGATGTTTTTATCATTGGTAATTGGACACTTGATGTTTCATCATGCAGATATCAGCGTGGACCATCCAGATGAGAAGTCCGTCATCACCTACGTGGTGACGTACTACCACTACTTCTCCAAGATGAAAGCTCTGAAGGTCGAGGGCAAACGGATTGGAAAGGTCAGTCTGGAAACCTCGTTGACTCAGTACTTGTTCTCATTCCTAGGATTACTTAACTCATTCCTAGGATTACTTTACTCCTTCCTAGGATTACTTACTCATTCCTAGGATTACTTTACTCATTCCTAGGATTACTTTACTCATTCCTAGGATTACTTAAATCATTCCTAGGGCTACTCTACTCATTCCTAGGATTACTTTACTCATTCCTAGGATTACTTTACTTATTCCTAGGATTGCTTTACTTATTCCTAGGATTACTTTACTCATTCCTTGACTACTCTACTCATTCCTAGGATTACTTCACTCATTCCTAGTATAATCACTAATCCCTAGAATTACTTACTCATTCCTAGGGCTACTCTACTCGATTCTGGGATTATTTGACTCATTCCTAGTATTTTTCACTCGTTTCCTAGGACTACTCTACTCATTCCTAAGATTACTTTACTCATTCCTAGAATTACTTACTCATTCCTAGGACTACTCTACTTATTTCTAGGATTACTTACTCATTCCTATGATTACTTTACTCATTCCTAGGATTACTTACTCATTCCTAGGATTACTTAAGTCATTCCTAGGGCTACTCTACTGATTCCTATGATTACTTTACTCATTCCTAGGATTACTTTACTCATTCCTAGGATTACTTACTCATTTCTAGGATTACGTAAGTCATTTTCTAGGGCTACTCTACTCATTCCTAGGATAACTTTACTCATTCCTTGACTACTCTACTCATTCCTAGGATTACTTCACTCATTCCTAGTATTTTTACTAATCCCTAGAATTACTTACTCATTCCTAGGGCTACTCTACTCGATCCTAGGATTATTTTACTCATTTGCTAGTATTTTTCACTCATTCCTAGGACTACTCTACTCATTCCTGGGATTACTTTACTCATTCCTGGAATTACTTACTCATTCCTGAAATACTTACTCATTCCTAGGACTACTCTTCTTATTTCTAGGATGACTTACTCATTTCTAGGATTACTTAAGTCATCCCTAGGATAACTTTACCCATTCTAGGATTACTTACTCATTCTTAGGATTACTTTAATTATCCCTAGGAGTACTCTACTCATTCCTAGGATTACTTCACTCATTCCTAGTATTTTGACTAATCCCTAGAATTACTTACTCATTTCTAGGGCTTACTCTACTCGATTCTGGGATTATTTGACTCATTCCTAGTATTTTTCACTCATTCCTAGGACTACTCTGCTCATTCCTAGGACTACTCTACTGATTCCTAGGATTACTTACTCATTCTTAGGACTACTCTACTCATTCCTAGGATTACTTTACTCATTCTTGGATTACTCTACTGATTCCTGGAATTGCTTACTCATTCCTAGGACTACTCTACTCATTCCTAGGATTACGTAACTCCATTCCTAGGATTACTTCCTCATTCTAGTATTGAGCTAATCCCTAGAATTAATTACTCATTTTCTGGGCTACTCTCCTCGATCCTTGGATTATTTTACTCATTCCTAGTGCCCATCATTCCTGGCTCTCTGCTCATTCCTAGGCTACTCTACTGATTCCTAGGATTACTTACTCATTTCGCTCTCCTCATTCCTAGGATTCTTAGCTCATTTCCTAGGATTCTTCCTCATTCCTAGATGCGCTAATCTAAAATTCTTACTCATTTCTGGCTACTCTATAAATCCTTGGATTATTTTACTCATTCTAGTATTTTTCCTCATTCCTGGCTCTCTCCTCATTCCTGGCTACTCTACTGATTCCTAGGATTACTTACTCATTCCCGGCTCTCTACTCATTCCTAGGATTCCTCATTCCTGGATTCTTCTCATTCCTGGATTCTCTACTTATTTCTAGGTGCTTGCTGTTCTAGGATTACTTAGTCTCCCTGGAAACTTTACATTCTAGGATTCTTACTCATTCTTAGGATTCTTTCATCTCCCTAGATGCTACTCATTCCCTGAATACTTTCTCATTCCTTGCTCTCTACTCATTCCTAGATTCTTCCTCATTCCTAGTATTTTTCTAATCCTAGATTCTTCTCATTCGGCTCTCTCTCGTCCCGTTATTTTCTCATTGCTGTATTTTTCCTCCATTCCTGGCTCTCTACTCATTTTGCTCTCTGCTAAATTCCTGGTTGCTCATTCTAGATTCTTCTCATTCCTGGCTTCTCTGCTCATTTATGATTCTTCTCATTCCTGGTATTTCTCTACTCTCATTCCTGCGTATTATTCTCTTCCTGGCTCTCTGCATTCCTAGGTTACTTGCCTCATTCCTAGGCTCTCTACTCATTCCCTAAGTTATATCATTCTGGTTCCCCATTCCCTGCGATTATCTTGCTCATTCCTGGCTACTCTACTCATTCCTGATTGATTTCCTCATTCCTAGTATTTTTCTATCCCTGGATTCTTCTCATTCCTGGGCTACTCTACTCGATCCTAGGATTATTTTCCCCATTACTAGTATTTTTTCCTCATTCCTGGCTCTCTGTCATTCCTGGCTCTCTACTGAATCCTATGATTCTTCTCATTCCTGGTATTCTTTTCCATTCCTTGTATTCATTCTCTTCCTGGCTCTCGCTCATTCCTAGGTTCTTCTCATTCCTGGATTCTCTACTCATTCTCGTATTCTGCTCATTCCTGGATTACTCTCATTCCTGGGATTCTTGTAATTCTTGGTTACTTTTCTCCTGGCTACTCTACTCATTCCTGGATTATTTCTCATTTCCTAGATTTTTCATCCCTGATTCTTCTCATTCCTGGATCTCTCATTCCTCGTATTCGTTACTCTTCCTGGTTACTTACTCATTCTTGGTTCTTTATTCCTGGCTCTCTACTCATTCTAGAGTTATTTCCTTTTGTTCTAGATTTTGCTAATCCTAGATTCCCCCTCATTCTGGGTCTACTCTACTCATTCCTAGGATTACTTACTCATTCCTGGATCTCTACTCATTCCTCGTATTCTTCTCTTCGGCTCTCTCTCATTCCTGGTTTGTTTCCTGCAGGCTGTCTGTACTGCAGATAAAACAGGGATGAGTACTCTGGGAAGTTCCTAGCATCTGTATGTTCTTCCAGGTGCTGGACAACGCCATCGAGACAGAGAAGATGATCGAGAAGTACGAGTCGCTGGCCTGACCTGCTGGGAGGATCGAACAGACCATCATCATCCTCAACAACAGAAAGGTTCGCCAACTCTCTGGTGGGGGTCCAGCAGCAGCTGCAGGCCCTTCAACACCTATCGGACCGTGGAGAAGCCCCCAAGTCAGACCCTCTACCTTCATCCCTCCCCTCCCCCCAGGTAACTCCACCGTCTCACCTGGTCTTTTGTTCCTCAGGTTCACGGAGAAGGGGAACCTGGAGGTGCTCCTCTTCACCATCCAGAGCAAGATGAGAGCCAACAACCAGAAGGTCTACATGCCCCGGCGAGGGGAAGCTCATCTCCGACACCAACAAGGTCGGACTGGCGGGTTTTCTGAGATAACTGACGGCGGAGGAAGACTCTGCTGACTTGCCTCCGTCTCTGCAGGCCTGGGAGCGGCTGGAGAAGGCGGAGCTACGAGCGGGAGTTGGCCCTGAGGACGGAGCTGATACGGCAGGGAGAAGCTGGAACAGCTGGCCCCGACGCTCCGACCGTAAGGCGCGGCCATGAGGGAGACGTGGCTGAGCGAGAACCAGCGGCTGGTCTCACAGGTGGGGGGGGGCCTGCAGCTGTGTGAAAAGTGGTTCCTCCTTCCTGATTTCTCATTTTTTTGCATTTTTGTCTTACTTATGTTTCAGATCATCACACAAATTTAAATGTGAGACAAAGATAACACAAATAAACACAAAATGCAGTTTTTAAATGGAGATTTTTATCTTTAAGGGGGGATAAAAATCCACACCCTCCATATCCCTGTGTGAAAAAGTGATTGCCCCCCTGTTAAAACATAAAGTTGACTGTGGTTTATCATCTTTGGAAAGCTGAGTTCAGCTTCTCTATCCACATCCAGGCCTGATTACTGCCACACCTGTTCTCCATCAGAAATCCCTTAAATAGGACCTGCCTGACAAAGTGAAGTAGACCAAAAGATCCTCCAAAGCTAGACATCATGCTGCCATCCAAAGAAATTCAGGAACAAATGAGAAACAAAGTCATTGAGATCTATAAGTCTGGAAAAGGTCCAAAAGCCATTTCTAAAGCTTTGGGGGACTCCAGAGAACCACAGTGAGAACCAATACTCACAAATGGTGAAAATATGGAACAGTGGTGAACCTTCCCAGGAGGGGGCCGGCCGACCAAAATGACCCCAAGAGCACAGCCACGACTCATCCAAGAGGTCACAAAAGACCCCAGAACAACATCCAAGAACTGCAGGCCTCACTTGCCTCAATGAAGGTCAGTGTTCCGACTGCCCCATCAGAAAGAGACTGAGGGGCAAAAATGGCTGCATGGCAGAGTTTGTTCCAAGACCAAAACCACTGCTGAGCAAAAAGAACATAGAAGGGACATCTCAGTTTAGCCTAAAAGCATCTTGATGATCCCCAAGACTTTTAGGAAAATACTCTGTGGACTGACGAGACAAAAGTGGAACTTTCTGGAAGGTGAAAGTCCCAGTGCATCTGGCGTAAAAGTAACCACGGCATTTCAGGAAAGGAACATCATAGCAACAGTAAAACATGGTGGTGGTAGTATGATAGTCTGAGGCTGTATTGCTGCTTCAGGACCTGGAAGACTTGCTGTAGTAAATGGAACCATGTGAATTCTGCTTCTAGCCAAAATCCTGAAGGAGAACGTCCGGCCATCTGTTGTTGACCTCAAGCTGAGGCGCACTTGGGATTCTGCAGCAGGGCAATGATCCAGAACACACCAGCAAGTCCACCTCTGAATAGCTTAAGAACAACAACATGAAGACTTTGGAGTGGCCTAGTCAAAGCCCCCACCTGAATCCCATTGAGATGCTGTGGCATGACCTTAAAAAGGCGGTTCATGCTGGAAAAGCCTCCAATGTGGCTGAATTACAACAATTCTGCAAAGATGAGTGGAACAAAATTCCTCCACAGCGCTGTAGAAGACTCACTGCCAGTTATCACAAACGCTTGATGCAGTTGTTGCTGCTAAGGTGGAACAACCAGTTATTAGGTTTAGGGGAAGATTTTTCCCCCCTTACTGATAAAAACCTTCATTTATAAACTGCATTTTGTGTTTACTTGTGTTATCTTTGTCTGATATTTAAATTTGTTTGATGATCTGAAACATTTAAGCGTGACTAACATGCAAAAAAGTAAGAAATCAGGAAGGAGGAAACTTTTTTACAGAACAGTACATCCAGCAGGGTGGACGGGTGTCTCCAGGTTTCACCGACCACCACCTGCATTGTTTCCAGGACAACTTTGGGTTCGACCTCCAGGCGGTGGAGGCGGCCACCAAGAAGCACGAGGCCATCGAGACGGACATCGCGGCGTACGAGGAGCGCGTCCAGGCCGTGGTCTCTGTGGCGAAGGAGCTGGAGGCGGAGCGCTACCACGACATCAAACGCATCGCAGCCAGGAAGGACAACGTGATCCGGCTGTGGGAGTACCTGCTGGAGCTGCTGAAGGCCCGCAGGCAGAGGCTGGAGATGAACCTGGGCCTGCAGAGGGTCTTCCAGGAGATGCTCTACATCATGGACTGGATGGACGAGATGAAGGTATGCCACCAGCTGGCGGCCGGCCGGAAACCAGAGCTACGGCAGCCCTGACCTCCTGCTCTTCTCTGCAGATGCTGCTGCTGTCGCAGGACTACGGGAAGCATCTTCTGGGCGTGGAGGACCTGCTGCAGAAACACGCTCTGGTGGAGGCCGACATCGCCATCCAGGCCGACAGAGTGAAGGCCGTCACCACCAACGCCAGCAAGTACTCCGTCACCGATGGCGGTGAGCATCTACACCTTCAGGAACAACTGAAACACATTAGGAAGAATGTTGGTCGTACCTCGCTGACGGCTCTGCCAAACCATTGGTACCACCGGATTTATACGATTTTGTTGCAGAAACTCTGGACTATTAAAGCTTAAGAGGAGCTTTGTTGAATCTTTGTTACCAGTAGAAAAGTAGAAATTAAACTTTGTGCTTTGTTCTTAAACAAATGACCTACTCCGAATTCCAATTTCCGGCCAATCACGCAGCTGTTCTAAAACCACTAAAACAAAAACCTCGACAGATGTGTCGAGGACAAGCTGCAAGACCTCGCAAACCGTGAAGAGAGTAAACGCGGCTGTGGTGCCTTTAGACCAGGGATCACCGACTCCGGACCTCTTGGGCCAGTGCAGAACCTCATAGGCTGTCTGACCCATGTAATGAGTCAGTTATATTGGAGCAGGGAAATGCTGAAAACCCTCCGGACACTGGCCCAACAGGTCCGGAGTTGGTGATCCCTGCTGTAGCCGGTCCAGCAGATCCCCACCGACCCGTCTGTGATTCAGACTCTCCTCTGACTAAATCCTTTTCTGTTCAGGCTACAAACCCTGCGACCCCCAGGTCATCCAGACTGAGTGTCCCACCTGGAGTTCTGCTACCAGGAGCCGACCCAGCTGGCGGCAGAGCGCCGCGCCCGTCTGAGGAGTCCCGCCCCCGCCTCTGGAAGTTCTTCTGGGAGATGGCGGAGGAGGAAGGCTGGATCCGGGAGAAGGAGCAGATCCTGTCCTCACTGGAGATCGGGGAAGGACCTGACGGGGGCGGTGCGCCTCCTCAGCCAGCAGCGCGCGCCCTGGAGGACGAGATGAGGCGGGCGCACCGCCCACCTGCAGCACACACCATCGCTGAGGGCCAGGCCATGGTCCAGGCCTCCCACTTCGGGTCCGCCAAGATCCAGGAGCGCATGGACGACCTGCAGGCTCAGTGGGAGGCGCTGGAGGCGGCTGGCGGCCGTGAGGAAGAGGGAGGGCTGGAGGAAGCTCTGGCCCTGCACCGGTTCCCGGGCACCGCCGCCGACGTGGACGCCTGGACCCTGGACGCACTGCGCATCGTTCCAGCGGAGACACGGGCCACGCACGAGTTCTCCACGCAGGCGCTGGTCAGGAAGCACAAGGACGCTGCGGGGCGGGGAGGTGGCGCGCTACCGGCCGGTCATCACGCGCTGCACGAGCAGGCCGCCGCCCTCCCCAAGGAGGAGGCGGAGTCAGAGGAGGTGCGCGGGCGGCTGGCTGGCATCGAGGAGCGCTACAGGGAGTAGCAGGCCAAACGAAGCTGAAAGCAGGCGCTGCAGGACGCGCTGGCGCTCTACAAGATGTTCAGCGAGGCCGCCGCCCCTGCGAGGGGTCGGGATCGATGAGAAGGAACGGCGCAGTGGCTGAACGGCATGGAAGTCCCCGAGAAGCTGGAGGACCTGGAGGTGGTGCTTCCCAGGTAGGCCCGCCAGGCGGACGCTGCACCGCCGCAAGGCGATTTCTGAACCTCATGTGGACTTTGTTCTTTTCCAGGTTTGAGAGTCTGGAACCAGAGATGAACAACCAGGCGTCCCGCGTGGCAGTGGTGAACCAGATCGCCCCGGCAGCTGATCCACAGCGGCCACCCGAGCGAGAAGGACATCCAGACTCAACAGGACAAACTCAACAACAGGTACGGACACAAGTCATGTCAAATTTATTCATAAGGCACTTTTAAAAGGTGATACTGCACTTAGGAGGTTGAGAGAACACCTTTATCTGTGATGTTCAGTGTTTTTTTGTTTGTTTGTTTGTTTTAATTTTGTTAAATTAAAACATCAATAAAAATACGGGTTACAGTGAAAAGAAGTGGAAAGAGATGCCGTATCTTTTCATAATTTGACCAAAGGTACAGTTGGCAGAAGAGATTTCTTTATTTTTGCATGTTTGTCACATTTAAATGTTTCAGATCATCAAACAAATTTACATATCAGACAAAGATAACACAAGTAAACACAAAATGCAGTTTATAAATGAAGGTTTTTATTCGTAAGGGGGGAAATCCAACCCTCCATGTCCCTGAGTGAAAAGTGATCTTCCCCTAAACCTAATAACTGGTTGTTCCACCTTAGCAGCAGCAACTGCATCAGCGTTTGTGATAACTGGCAGTGAGTCTTCTACAGTGCTGTGGAGGAATTTTGTTCCACTCATCTTTGCAGAATTGTTGTAATTCAGCCACATTGGAGGCTTTTCCAGCATGAACCGCCTTTTTAAGGTCATGCCACAGCATCTCAATGGGATTCAGGTGGGGGCTTTGACTAGGCCACTCCAAAGTCTTCATGTTGTTGTTCTTAAGCCATTCAGAGGTGGACTTGCTGGTGTGTTCTGGATCATTGTTCTGCTGCAGAACCCAAGTGCGCTTCAGCTTGAGGTCACCAACAGATGGCCGGCCGTTCTCCTTCAGGATTTTTTGGTAGAAGCAGAATTCATGGTTCCATTTACCACAGCAAGTCTTCCAGGTCCTGAAGCAGCAAAGACAGCCCCAGACCATCACACACATAAACCACCACCATATTTTACTGTTGCTATGATGTTCCTTTTCTGAAATGCCGTGTTACTTTTACGCCAGATGTAATGGGACCTCCACCTTCCAGAAAGTTCCACTTTTGTCTCGTCCAGTCCACAGAGTATTTTCCCAAAAGTCTTGGGGATCATCAAGATACTTTCTGGCTAAACTGAGGCGAGCCTTTATGTTCTTTTTGCTCAGCAGTGGTTTTGGTCTTGGAACTCTGCCATGCAGCCATTTTTGCCCCCCAGTCTCTTTCTGATGGGGGAGTCATGAACACTGACCTTCATTGAGGCAAGTGAGGCCTGCAGCTCTTGGATGTTGTTCTGGGGTCTTTTGTGACCTCTTGGATGAGTCGTCGCTGTGCTTGCTTGGGGTCATTTTGGTCGGCCGGCCCCTCCTGGGAAGGTTCACCACTGTTCCATGTTTTCACCATTTGTGGATAATGGTTCTCACTGTGGTTCTCTGGAGTCCCAAAGCTTTAGAAATGGCTTTGGAACCTTTTCAGACAGTAGATCTCAATGACTTTGTTTCTCATTTGTTCTGAATTTCTTTGGATGGCAGCATGATGTCTAGCTTTGGAGGATCTTTTGGTCTACTTCACTTTGTCAGGCAGGTCCTATTTAAGGGATTTCTGATGGAGAACAGGTGTGGCAGTAATCAGGCCTGGATGTGGATAGAGAAACTGAACTCAGCTTTCCAAAGATGATAAACCACAGTTAATGTATGTTTTAACAGGGCCCCCCTGTTAGAATTACAACAATTCTGCAAAGATGAGTGGGCCAAAACACAGGGCCATGTAGGTTTGGATTTTTTTCCCCACTTACGAATAAAAATCTTCATCTAAAAACTACATTTTGTGTTTACGTGTGTTATCTTTGTATTACATTTAAATTTGTTTGATGATCTGAAACAAATAAGTCACAAACATGAAAAAAGAAATCAGGAAGGGGGCAAACACTTTTTCACATAACTGTATATAAAGAAAAAATGGGACCAATGATTGAACCTTGAGGGACTCCACAGGGCAACGTAGCTGAGGGCAGGAGGGAGATGTGCTTCCAATGTTAATTGAACAACTTCTGTTTTTTGAGAGCCTGTCTCAAACCGCACACTTGCCATGAGTGCACTGGAATTCAGTGCATAGTGCACACTATTATTGCTAAATGCTGAGCCAGGCAGAGCACTGCACTTACAGGGAGTGACAGACTAGCATTGCCCTTTAACATGAGCTAACTATACTGAGCCGGTATAACCGCAGCCTCAAACACACGAGCAGATCATAACTGTCATAGGGGGTGAACAGCTTGAGTAACATGCCACAATACACATTAGTAATTATGTCTAAATCATTTCATAGCCGCATTGCGCAAATCAGTGGACCGCCGCCTCCGATGCAGCAGGGGGTCGCGAGCCGCTTTATTCACCGCCATTATTAAGCCCTGAAAGCAGTTCAAAAGTCCCACCTCTTCTGCTACATCAGCAGAATGCAGCGTCAGACTGATGTGAGTAGTGTGCTTCGTTTTGCACTTCATTTTTGGCGTTATTAGGGAACATCCTGGTACTTTCAGAGCTCTGAATTGTTATGCGAAGATGGCTTCATGTGTGCACTACACACTCAAAGGCAGTGTTTGAAGTGCTCAAGTGTCTGGTTTTGGGACAGACCCCCAGTCTGATACCCACCCTCCACTCTGCCTACAGGTGGAGCCAGTTCCGAGACCTGCTGGACCTGAAGAAGGAGTCCCTGAACTGCGACTCTGGGTGTCCAGAACTACCACCTGGGACTGCTGTGAGACCAAGTCCTGGATCAAAGGAGGAAGACCAAGTCAGGCATCGAGTCCACCCAGGAGCTGGGCAACGACCTGACCGGCGTCATGGCTCTGCAGCGCAAGCCCCGGCCGGCATGGAGCGTGACCTGGCCGCCATCGAGGACAAGCTGGGCGACCTGCGGGGCGAAGCCCAGCGGCTGGCAGAGGAGCAACCCGACCAGGCCAAGGCCATCACGGGCCGGCTGGCCGGGATCACCGCCGTCTGGGAGGAGATGAAGAACACGCTGAAGAACCGCGAGGAGTCGCTGGGTAGGAAGCCCGGAAGCTGCAGCAGTTCCTGCGCGAGGTGGGCCCGACGGACAGTCCTGGCTGTCCCGCACGCCGAGCCCCGGCCATCGCCTCCGAGGACATGCCCAACACGCTGGCGGGAGCCGAGAAGCTGATGGCCCCGGCACCAGGGCATGCGGGAACGGGATCCACAGCTGCGAGGGGGACTGCCAGAAGATGCGGGACATGGGTGAGATGGTGAGCGCGGAGGCCAGGCGGAAGCAGCAGTACATGTTCCTGCGCCAGCGGCACGGGCGCTCGACACCCGGCTGGAGCAGGCTGGGCAAGATGTGGGAGAACCGGCAGAACCTGCTGTCCCAGTACCAGCCTGCTGGCTGTTCCTGCGGGACACAAAGACGGAGCGGCCTTCCTCAACAACCAGGTAAGACCGAGCCTCGAGGACCTGGATCAGGGGTCTGTGACGGATCTGCCTGACCGGACCGAGTCTGTCCCCGGACAGGAAGATGGTCTGGCACACACTGGAGATGCCCGCCACTCTGGAGGCAGCGGAGGCCACGCCATCCAAGAAGCAAGGAGGACTTCATGACCACCATGGGGGCCATAGCAGGGACAAGATCAACGGCGTGGTGGAGGCAGGCCCGGCGGCTGACCAGCAGCAGGAACATCAGCGGAAACCGGATCCAGGAGAGAGTGGCGTCCATCGATGACCGGTGGGGATGGCTCTGCCTGAAATTCAGCTGGACGGCTTCCTAGGGCATTCCCTCCATTTCAGACACAAGAAGAAGCAGGAGAGCGCGGTGGAGCTGCTGATGAGGGCTGGAGGACAACAGAGACCTGCAGAAGTTCCTGCAGGACTGGCAGAGAAGTCCGTGCACCTTCACAAGACTCGAGATCCTGGAGCCAGGTCCGTGATTTGTCCTCAGGGTTGAACTTGTGGTTGGTCTCTGCAGCTTTCGTTGTGGATCAGTGAGAGAGATGCTGACGGCGCAGGACATGAGCTACGACGAGGCCAGGGACACTGCACAGCAAGTGGCTGAAGCACCAGGCCTTCATGGCCGAGAAGCCGTGCAACAAGGAGTGGCTGGGCAAGATCCAGAGAGTGCGGGGTAGAGTCCCAGATCAGGCCCCTCCATCGCTCAGGGCTCAGACCCAGGGCAGGGTCCCTGCAGGGGTCTTGAAGGGACAGTACACACCCACAGGATGAGTACTCCTTCATCTTCTCCCTCATCCTAAACCTCTTCAATGAACTCATTGCCCACTGCACAATATCAAGAATCAGCCGGAGATCCGGGGGTGTTTAACCAACTTTCTTATAATGGAGTTCAGCAGAGTCCGAGCGAAAAAGGTCCATAAAAGTCCATAAAAAGCAATGTCAATATTCCTCCATACTGCTCGTGCAATGTAATCTAAGCCTGTCCTAGGAGTCGATGGCGTCCAGAATTTACTGGAAACGACGTCATTTAGTAGATTTTTAGAGTATAAACAGAAGAACATCGTACTTCCCCGATGCGTCCATGCGAGTT
>JALJCO010003148.1:0-71256 GCA_023101725.1 Atherinomorus stipes
AAAAAAAATACCAACATACCAACCAACATAACATACCAACAGTAGGTCTGGCCGATTATGGAAAAAATTAAAATTACGATTATTTTGTATGATATTGACATCACGATTAATATACACGATTATTCATTGATTTTATAAAAAGTGTTTATTGATCCGCCAAAACTCAACTTCAAATATAACTTTTAAAAAAATAAAAATAAAAACCGGAAATAAATTAGAAACAAGTAAAGGAGTAAAATAAGAATATTATTTAAAATAATAATAGCAGTAAAAATGAATATTCAGTCTACATGCATTCCTGTTCTGTACTCCCTGCAGTTTGCTTCCTGCAACTCCACCAGTCTGCTCACTTCACGATTAATCGTTTTTCTTCGATTACAGTGTTTTTATGATTGTGAAAAGGCAAAATTGAAATCACGATTAAAATTTGATTAACTGACCAGCCTTAATAATAATTAAATAGGGTGGTGGTAGTGTGATGGTCTGTGGCTGTTTTGCTGCTTCAGGACCTGGAAGACTTGCTGTGGTAAATGGAACCATGAATTCTGCTGTCTACCCAAAAATCCTGATTGAGAATGTCCAGCCATCTGTTGGTGGCCTCAAGCTGAAGCGCACTTGGGTTCTGCAGCAGGACAATGATCCAAAACACACCAGCAGGTCCACCTCTGAATGGCTTAAGAAAAACAAAACGAAGACTTTGGAGTGGCCTAGTCAAAAGTCCTGACCTGAATCCCATTGAGATGGTGTGGCATGACCTTAAATAGGTGGTTCATGCTGGAAAATCCTCCAATGTGGCTGAATTATAACAATTCTGCAGAGTGTGCAAAAAATTCCTCCACAGCGCTGTAGAAGACTCATTGTCAGTTATTGCAAACGCTTGATTGCAGATGCTGCTGCTAAGGGTGGCCCGACCAGTTATTAGGTTTAGGGGCCAATTACTTTTTCCACGCACGGCCATTTAAGTTAGGATTTTTTTCACCCTACTAATAAAAATCTTCATTTAAAACCTGCATTTTCTGTTTACATGTATTATCTTTGTCTCACATTTAAATTTGTTTGATGATCTGAAACATTTAAGTGTGACTAACATGCAAAAGAGTAAGAAATCAGGAAGGGGGCAAACACTTTTTCACACAGCTGTATTACAACATCTCACCTCTTAAAAGTCTTTTAGGGTGTCTCTCTTAGAAGAAATCGCTTATTTTAAATACACATATGTTTTCAAAAGCATCGTTTTGACAGTCAATTGGAAAGCACTTATAAATAGAAGCAGCAGAAGAGAAATTCCAAACTCAGGGTTAACATGCAAAGAGAATAGGATATCTTCCACTTCCGGTTTTAATTTGGAGAACGTTACCCGGAAGTACTTTAGCCAGTGTGCAGCTAGCGTAAGCTAACATAACATCTTCATCGTCTGACAACATTCACTGTCTTCTCTGTCAGAGCTCAAACATGTAATGAACATTGACGTTGCGTGAAAAGCGCCGAGCGCAGATTGAAGTTCTTCTGTTTTTTTTTTTGTTTTTGTAACAGGCAGTTTAATGGTGACTGTAAGTTTAAAAGAGAAAAGGGGAAGCGGCTAATTTGTTAATGGAGAAACTAATGAGCGTTTTCGATTTGCCATTGCAATGGTAGTTTGTAATATGAACCTGTAGCTAAAGTTGAATATTTTTTTGTGAAATATCTGTAGAGTTTTCCATGCCTAATCGTGAAATTTGCGCTCCGAAAGGGAACTGAGCTCTAACACCCCGCAGGCCTTAATGTGTGATTGTTTTTACATTTGAAACATCGACAGGATTTTTGCTAGTTTGCTAACGAGCCAGAGTAACATTACGGTAAGAATAACTTACATTAGGTAAGAGTTACCGCAGTCGCAGCGTTATAATGAGTTTCTTTAGTTTTGGACAAAGTGCAGAAATCGATGTAGTCCTCAATGACGCTGAAACGAGGAAGAAGGTTGAACACAAGACTGAAGATGGAAAGAAAGACAAATACTTTCTTTTCTATGACGGTGAGACTGTCAGTGGAAAGGTAAATGTCACGTTGAAGAACCCTGGGAAGAGGCTGGAGCACTATGGCATCAAAATTGAATTTGTCGGTCAAATAGGTGAGTAGAAACAGACATTTTTATAACATACACAGTGCAGACACGTGACCACCAGCCGATTTTTCGATTCCACAAAGATTTGCAAGTTTATGGACAACAGTTATTTGGATATGAACAGTCTCTAATGTTAGGGGGGTTGATTATTTTTTTTACAATGCGTTTAAAAGACAATGCATGGTGCTTTGGAGAGTGTATACAAGGTAGTAAAAGAAAAGGCTAAGGTTAGAGGAAAGAGTTTGACAAAAAAAAAAAAACCACCCTTTTCATCAAATTGAAGTCTGACCTATGAGACAGAACAGCTGAATCGTTCTCTAATTTTTATAGAGGTTGGTGGGATCATTTAAAAGTATATTTTAGCTTTAATTAAGACTACAAAAGTCTGCATGATTTTGTGAATAACCTGGACTAAGCTGTTTCAGTCTCCATCGCCCTAAAAAAGTTATAGATGTCTGCCTCTTAAGTTAGTAGTGGTCAAATGTCATGTCTCAGTTTGTTATTGTCATGATACTTTTCAGTTGTGAAGAGAGGATTCTGTAAAGGATTTTGTTTTTGTTTTGTTTTTTTGTCAAACTGATCTTTCTAGGAATGAACTCAAAATGCTGAAAAGGACCACCTGTTTCTCAATATATTTTACTCAAGATGTGTAAAAACGATACGATATGTATTTTAACTTAGCATTTTCAGTTATGCTCAACTGATTTTTCTTTCTAACAACACCAAATCATATTATCTTATTCTTGCTACAAATTGAATGATCAAATCACTAAGAAATTTGACACGGAGGTTAATGAATTTAAGCTAATATGTTTTTCTAAGGTTCTGTTGCTGTTTCAACTGCAGGAGCATTTCCAAGACACATGTAGACTTTAAGAGTGTATTCCTTGATCTCTTTTGTTTTTACTGTTGCAATTGTTCTAATTGTAGTTAACATACCAGGAATATGTTTTATTCTCTCAAACAGTTTAAGAGACTAGTTGGCTCTGTCAGGATGGGACTTGCTGCACTTAGCATTTAAGATGTACAGTGTGTCTTTTTACTATGTCTCCCTGTCTCTGATTTGAAGCTGAACTTTATGAATAATAATAAATAAAATATGCAGATTCAGCCCTGCATTCCTTATAAGTTAGGGATATACACACTTAAAGCTAGGGTTGGCAATGTTGGAAAAACAGCTTGAGCAAGCAACATTAAAAAACAAAAAACAAAAAAACACACCAACAGAAACCATGCCTTTAGAGCACAGGGATGTATGCGCTGATGTTTTACGAGCAGGTTAAAACAGCCAAGTGGATAGCTCGTTAGCGTTTCTAAAAACTTAACTCCACTTACCTCCAACTCCTTCTACAGTGTAAAAAAGTCCACACTGCAAACTTAAATGCCTCCAAGACTTAATCCTTATTTGTTGTTTTGTTTTGTTGGCGCAGCAGCAGTTAGCAGTCCGTTAGCTATATTTGTTTAAAGTGAGCAGCGCACAGGGGGGTCACGTGGGGGACGGTGAGTGGGGAGGGACAGAGACGAGACATTAAGGCATCGATTCGTTCTTTCAATCCGTTGCGAATTACCGATTCCTGCCTTTCGGTGCGAATGGCAGGGGTTGGTCAAAGTTTTTACAGAACTGCAGCTCTCACAGAGGTCTGACTTTTTTCCTTCCTTTTTATGAATACATGATGTATTATTGACTGCTGTCACGATGGAAGGACCATTTCACCCAGTACAACAAAAAGTGTTTCTGAACAGGATTACCAACTCTGGCTTTAAACCTTTTGGTGATCAAGGTGGTTTAAGAATGAATCAGGAGAAGAAGTTGTAATTGTGATATTAAAGAGTAAAACAATCTCATAAGTGGAGCTGCATGCATCTAACCCTGCGATATATATATTGCGAAAAATAAAGGAATTTTCACTTTATGTTGTATTCCTGCCATTATAGACAATTAACCTGCAGTGATCTCCCATCTTTGTGAATGAGTAGGGTTTGTCTGTATTTGAATTGTTCTTATTATCTTTTACTGCTTGCTTTTATTGTCCCAGCAGGACCTGAGGACATGTTTTGTTTTATTATGTACAAATGTGAATTGTGTCCTACCACAAAAGGTTTGTTCTTTGCCAAACTGATTAAAACGATGGTGATTGGTGGATCGCTGTGCAAAGTCTGCGTCTGGTACCCTTGAAATTCGATGAAAACAGATAAAGTTAATTTGCCTCCTACAATGCAAGAACTGCAATATGACTATTTTCCAAAAGAAAGTTGGGGTGAAGAAGGTCAAAAGATTAAATGGGCGCCCCATTCATAAGTGAATTGTTGTTTTCTAGTTTTACTGCAGTCATATAAACGGAAACAGATGCATCTAAGCATAAATGTGTAGGATTGGGGCACATCGCTGATTTGTGTGACTGACACAATGCATTTCCTCATTTTTACCGTGGCTTCATTTTTTTTGTGTCAACTGTAGGTGTGTGATGAAATGTATGCATCAGAGGAAAAAAATGATAGGGTTTCTTTTTCAATGTTGGGTTTCTCTAAATTAAAAAATGTCACTGAAACTTTAAGTACTGGGCACTTTTGCCTAAAGCCAGGATCAAACTACACGACTTTTTCCGTCGTTCACGATGGTCATATGTCAGATTAACAGAAATTGTGTCATAAAATCGTACGGTGTCGTGTTACTCGCGAGTGGTCACACTACAAGGATTGCACCAGACAGACAACTGTCTGATCGTCGCGTGGTGTCGCAAAAGACAACACGAAACGGGAGGCGGGACAAGCAGCTGTCAATCAGTCACTTGGTTTGGAGTCTCTGAATTGACTGTTTGGGTGACTCATGAAATGGAAAGTGGACGGAGACATCAGTCCCCTCCATTATTGTGACCAACATGAACTGTTTTGTGTATTCTGCCTGTTCCAGTTGTTCTGTCGAGCGGGTTTTCATTTGTAACTAAACAGGATTAAATCCACGATGCGCACAGAAAGACTCGCTGCTCATCTTTGAAAAAGAGCTTTGAAAGAGAGAAACTGGGCTCTGATCAGCGCCGTTGCTTCCACCAGGTGCATCACGCGCCGCGCGCAGGACGCCCAGTGCCAAGCGAAGCCAAAACCATCAGGCTGACCACAGTCTGCTGCCACGAGAGCAAAGTCCAGCCGACCCAGTGACGCTACTTTTTTAAAAAAAACTGCCATAAAGTGAAATAACGTGTGTTGTTCTATACGAACGCATACGGGTGCATCCTCACGTCATTCACTGAACTCCATCAGTTCAGAGCGCACGCTGGAAACCATGGCAACCACATGAAACCACACACGCATGATAAACTGAGAGCTGCGCAGCAGCAGCATCGCTGTGTCTATATTCTGCACCCAGTAGGTGTGTTCAGATGGTTAATTAGCTTTGATGATCACGCGTAATGTGGATAGTTACGGCTGAGTGCACGAGCGCGCATGGGTGTCATATATGCTCATCTCATTGAGCGCAATGTCTGTTATGTTGCGGTGTTTTTATTTAAACAAAGTGATTTTTCTGTGACTTTGTCATTGATTTATTTGAGAGCGTCACATTCGTGCACGTTTACCTGCTGTGAACTCCTGTTGACTGTTACTATTACTGATAGTACGCACATAGCTGGTGGTTATGTTTCGAATTAATAAAGTAATGTTTTATTCAAGAGAGATACACCCTTTTGAATGTTCGTGGAGGTTTAACACTGCTGAAAATAAATTTGGCACACCCAGTCTTGCTTTTCTTTTCTTTTATTCTGGAGTAAACTGATGCCACAGCTCCATAAATCTCTCCACCTCTCCACCGGAGAGCGGCTGCGTCTCTCCTCCTTTCCTCCACTGTTATTTGTGTACCGGCGCACCTGAGCGTCTCTCTGGTAGAGGCGAAAGGCGCACTGTCCTCCTATTGGTCAATATGAAGGGACATGTCGTGGGACGTGTCACACTAGACGGACAAAACCAAAAAATTCTGACACGCCAGTCTTTCTGCGTCGTGGTCGTGGAGCGTCGCAGATGCCAAATCGCCAATCGCTGATTGTGTCACATTACACGGAGCGAAGACACGACGTCCTACGACCCGACAACGCAGAATCGTGCACGACAGTGAGCGACTGTCTGCGACGCCTCCGTCGGGCCAAAATCGGCCTAAATTCGTGTAGTTTGAACCAGGCTTAAGATGCAGCTTATGCTTGGTGTGTGTATGTCTGCTTAATTATATATATTCTGCCTTACAACAGGGGTACACAGAACAGGCAAAAAGATTACTCCACAGTTGCCACACCTAATACGATTGTAAAAACTACAGATGCATGTGCTTTCATTTTTTAAATTTACTATAATATTAAATGTTTTTATTTCTCAGAATTATTTTGACTGATCACTTACAAAACAGTTCCCCACTATATTTTTATTATTATTTTATAGTTTGGTTTCAGAAGAAATTTCATGTTGTGTAACTGTGGTGCAGGATTAAAAGTTCCGCACTCTCTTCTGGTACATTATTGGAATTCTTTAACTCTTTCATCTTTCTTTGTTAGAGCTGTATTACGACAGAGGAAACCATCATGAATTTGTTTCCCTGGTGAAAGATCTTGCGAGACCTGGTGAAATCACTCAATCGCAGACCTTCGACTTTGAGTTCACTCATGTTGAGAAACCCTACGAGTCCTACACAGGCCAGAATGTCAAGCTAAGGCAAGTTAGATCATTCACTTTACTTTACAAGGAGATGAGGGTTTATAAGAGTCACACTTTAACCTGCCTGTCATGTGGTTACATTTAAACTGAACGTTTGAACCCCAGACATTGGCTACAGTTCTTTTGTAGGCCACATATATGTTGGATTAAATGTCATTATGTGTTTGTTCACATTTTCAGATATTTTCTTCGTGCCACAGTGATAAGAAGACTAAACGACATCAGTAAAGAGATGGACATTGTGGTCCACACGCTGAGCACGTACCCTGAGCTCAACTCCTCCATTAAGATGGAAGTTGGGATAGAGGACTGTCTCCACATTGAGTTTGAGTATAACAAATCCAAGTAAGACTTGTTTGGATGCAACATGCATTTAAGTTATGCTCATATGTTTGCATACCTTTCCATTAAAGAAGGGGAAAAAAATCAGCTGGGAGTGAAATGAGTTAAAATTGGCATAAGTAATAACAAACACATATTTGATGAAAATTGTGACATTAATTTTTAATTGTGGTTCATCAGAAAGATTAAAAGATAAAACAAGAAAACGAGCATGATGGGGCTCCAACTTGAACTAAAATTTTATTGAGCAACAGTTTGAGGAAATCACTGCAATCAGGGTTTTTCTGTGTTTAGACTTATCCACCTGTTGACAGGTATTTTGGCTCATTATTCATGCAGTGCTCTATTTTGTCTGGGACAGTTGTTTTTTTTTTTTCCAACCACAATTCGAAATCAGTATTTTGTTTTATAATGTAAATTTTTATTAGCATAACTGTATTTGCAGCAGACAATGCAAATGCTGTTATATGACAGTGAAAAATGTCCATAGACCAAATGAGCAAACCTGTATCTCTAAATGTGTAAATACAAAACTGTAATTCTCCAAATGATAGATACCTAGAAAACATGTATTGTGTAGTATATTGTTGTAATAGCCAGGCATTAACCAAAATTGTAATTGATTTTAATTATCAAACAATCCATCTTATTAAGTAAAACCAAGGAGCAAACTCCACTGGAAAAGAGTGAAGCTTGGAAATTAAGTTAAATAATTGTAGCTTTTCTTGATCTGCTAGGGGCTGGCTCCAGAACGGAGCAAATCTCGACAGACTCCCACGTTAAAAAGACCAACTTCAAAGCAGAAATAAACATGTTTACAGCCTGGTCCAAAACATCATTTTAGGTTTAATAGGTCAAGTTTACCTTCATTTCAACTGTGAGGGGGGTGAATTTTTTTTTTTATAACTCATCCATTTAGATGGTATTTAAAGCAGAACTCAGTAACTTCACCTCAGGGCTTCTCCCAGTGGCGACCTTTTGGGCCTTTTCCATTGCAGCTGCATATGGTACCGTACAGCATGGTACAGCACCACACGCTAAAGACAACCAGGACCGTTTTTGTTTCCACGCAGGAGAGGTAGTAGTCTGTCGAGACGCGAGGCGCGGTCGAGACTGCCGTGACGTCACCGCCGTGCCACGCAGTGAGCAGTAAAGTAAAAACAACAATGGAGGCATTGGATGATATTGAGGTGTTGCTGCAGTTGTTTTCTCCGTGGCTTGTAGTCACCGAAAACGGAGCCAGATATTTTTTAGAAGAGGCGAGGCAAAACATGTATGACGCGTATGACAACAACTTCCTTTGGCCAATCAGTGGAGAGCCATCAGGTACATAACGTTTTGTGTAGGTTCAGCACGGTTAGAGCAAGCTCTGACACGGGTGCGGGAAATTGTATCGGCTCGTAACAGGTTTTACCAGAGGAAACGCAGATAAAGCGTGCCGTGCCGTGTGCAAGGGTACGAAAATGGGCAGTGGAAAAGGCCTGTTGTAAAGGTCGTACTCCCTCAACACCCCCACAGCACACAGACGTTTTCTCTACCTGTCTTTCCTCTATTTTGATCCCTGAATATGCACTACTCACAAAAAGTTAAGGATATCTGGCTTTTCGTATGATGTCAGAATGAATCTAAAACCCACTACAACCTTTCTAGGTGAACTGAATTAAACTTTCTCTAAACTTTTTGATGCACGTTACATTGTTCAGTGGTTAAATATTTATTCCGCTTCATTCTGTTGTGTTGAGTAGTGTATTTCTAAGCTTTCACTAGCTTGTTGATGCTACTTTGCTACGTTGTTAGCAGCAGCTCGTCTCAATCTGCTCAAAGCAGAGTCCTGTGTCTCCTGCAGCGGGATGTTTTACCCGCGTTTTGCGCATAAATATGCTGTGGATTATATTTTTCGCTGGTGTTGGCGGGTAGTAGGTAAGAATACAAACTTTTATTTACTTTTTGCGGACATGACAAGTGATGATTGAGCCGTGAGGCTTGGTGCTTCACCCGGCGCCCAGGCAGCGCAAGCTACGTGAACCAGTTCTTCACTCTGGTCCAGCAAAGAGTTGGTTTTGAGAGCCAGGAGCTGGTGTTTAGGTGGTGGGAAGCTAAAGAACCGGTTTTTAGTCTTGTTCAGACGCAAACCAGTGCTGGAAGCAGCTCGGTGAGTTGGGCACCGGAGTGCCGTACAGCAGTTTCTGTGGTCGCAAGATCTGTCTGGGCTGCTCAGGCAGACTTGCGAGTGGCGCTTACAGGCCAGAGACACCAAGGGGAGACTAGGAAACATCAAATCACTCCGTAAACACTTTGTTTAGCCCCACAGGGATTCTGAAAAGCATTTATTGAGGTGAAAAAGTTAGAGTTCTGCTTTAATCTCAAAATGACACATAATTAGGGGCGTATCCTTTTGATTGACATGCGGCAGACCAGATGCCAGCCTCCTGGCCAGTGGCTACCAGTTAGCTCCTTGTTTGCTCTCAGTAAGGTCTGTCTGTAGCAGAGACGCAAAATGGTGATTTTTAGCAGCTAACAGCAAGCCCAACCATGCCTTACCTTTAGCCTGCCGCTTAGGAGGCTAATCTTCGTTTGCTCTTTTTAATTTCGAGTTAGCTCACACTTTGCCCATTTTAATATTTTCCGGGAGTGACGACACACGTGACACGGCAAGGTGGCAACGGTGGGATACGCCCAACTGGCTTTACTTTCCCCTATTCAGACGTGACCAGATACTATGTCCTTTTTTTTTTTTTTTTTTTTTTTTAACAGTCTTTGAGTAAAACATGGCAGCTTGTCTTAATTGATGCATTTTTAAAGTGTGACACACATTTAATGTATATTAAATACATACATATTAATCCAATGCAAAATATTTTTTTGACTTAAATTTAAAGATTTGACTTAATCTATTCGTAATTCTGTACATTCACCTTTTAAAATTCTCTGAGACCTGGATTATACCAGTCGTTGCTGCTCTGGACTCTGTGTATTCATGATGCATAGTGCTACATTAACACGAGAAATTATAGAAAACTGATGTTTTCGAAAAAGATAAGCCTCCTTGTACAGTTGCTTGGATAGGAGGAGGAGACATCCTTGATTAATTAATGGGGTTAAAATACTTGGTAGAATTAGTGAAATATTTTTGCTATTACATGGAATCAGATTTATTTGTAAGTACATTTAAAAACAAAAACAAAAAAAAACGAGTGCTTGACAAAAATCAAAAACTTTAAAGAAAATAATAAATGAAATAACAAATTTGTTAACAAATGAAATAAAAGAATTTAAGAACACCCAAAGGCTTTTAAGTATAAATGCATTTTTAATTTTGTTTTAAATTTACTAATGGAAGCTGATTCTTTAACTGAAAAAGGAAGACTCTTTCAGAGCTTTGGAGCCACCACTGTAAAAGCACCATCACCCCGTCTACTTCTTTGATGAGGAAATAGTTAAGACATCTGGTGGAGTTCTAAGGGCAGAGGAGTTTAACAATGTATGGGGAGGGAGCTGTACCTTTTTGAGAACTTTAAAACTATAAAAGAATCTTAAACTCGGTGCAGAACGGTGCTTTAACAGGGTAATAATACATTTATAAAGACAGCATATATATATATATATATATATATATATATATATATATATATATATATATATGTATGTATTATGTATGTAAATTTCTCAGGATCAGTGTTAGTAATTTACAGGCCAATTCATAAAATATAAGAAAAATTGATCTAAAAGTGTCCTGTCTGACTTTTGGTCAAAAACCAACAGATTTAAATGTAGCTTTAATCAAAGAAAGGGAACAAAATAAAGATATTAAAAAAAACTCAAAATCAATTTTTATTACAAGCATCAATACCCCTGAGCAATATATCATAATCATAGATGTCAATTAATTCTCTCCCAAATGGTTTATTAATTTACTGACCAATTATTTGGTGCTGCTTAGTAACAGGATGCTTCATTTCCTGATGGTGGTGAACACTGTTGGCTTGGTTACCAGACAGCGTCTGTCATTCTCTCATGTGTTTTCTGACAGGTACCATCTGAAAGATGTAATTGTTGGAAAAATCTATTTCCTGTTGGTGAGGATTAAGATAAAGCACATGGAGATCGACATCATCAAACGTGAGACAACAGGCACTGGCCCAAGTGTTTACCATGAAAACGACACTATTGCAAAGTATGAGATCATGGATGGAGCTCCGGTCAGGGGTAAAAACCAATGACTGATAATTACATCAAATAATTTAGAATATAAAACAAACCCCCTTCAAGTCAACAACCTTGTCCAGTCCTGCTTGATGATCTTTTTTTTTCTCCCCTAGGGGAGTCCATTCCCATCCGATTATTTCTGGCTGGATACGATCTGACTCCCACAATGCGAGACATTAACAAGAAGTTCTCTGTGCGCTACTACCTGAACCTGGTGCTGATTGATGAGGAGGAGAGACGCTACTTCAAACAGCAGGTAAAACATGGCAGCCCAAGCTCAAATCTCAACTCGGATCAGTCTGTTTGTGTCCCGTACATATTGGATCTGTCAGATAGAAAAATAGTAAACAAATGAAAACAAGTGGTTTTATTGGTGATATTGAAAAGCCTTATTTAATGGGACAAAAAGCAAATTTTCACCGCTAGGAGTGCTGTTGTGAACTGTGTTTGGAGACCAAAAAAGGGTGTCTTGATTGACAGCTCAGTAATCGACGAAAAGCAAGCATTTCTTTCTCTGGTTCTCAAGGCAACTCGCGGACCTGATTATTGTGCAACTGGTCGGACATTTGAGATCTTTGAATGATGGAAGGGAAGCCAAACAACCATAATATACACAAGCACGAGGCATCTAAAAATGTGGATACCGCCTAACGTACACTACCTCCAGGCTTCAGACTAAGGCTCAAGATAACTTTGAAATTACCACTTCAACTGTTCAGTGCACATCCACATACAGTATGCCCCCTCTCACTGTCCCTCCCCCTCCCCAATCAGAGTGCTGGTTGTGCAACACGTAGTGAATGAGCATAAATGGTTTTATTGTTTATTGTTTTTATAGAGATCCCCAATAGCTGCCCATTTAATTGCCACTAGTCTTGCTGGGGTCCCTTGAAAAAGAAAAAGGTAATGAATTTTTTATTGCAGCATTGAAAATATAACAAAGTTGTTACCACAGATTTTGCAGTAGTACACTCCAGTAGCTGATGGCTGCCAATGAGCCAGTGCACTTGGATATATTTTACTAGTGGCAGATTCTGTCTGGCACTATCAGTGCAGGGAGAAAGGTGGAGATTCACATGTACGAACATGCAGGCGAGAGCAGACCACCCTTGTAAACAAGAGGCTTGATATCAACACACAGTTGGCGTGTGACATCATGCAATTCCAGATGGAATTACACATCTAGAGTTTCAGATTGCAGATTTTTAATTTCTTCAACCTGAAAATGCTGAATTTTCGCTTATTGCTCCTTTAATGTCTGCTGGTGCACGCACTGCTACCATATCCTGTTGGTCTAAAATGTTGAAACATTAGCTGAAAAAGAATATTTGTTCCAACATAGAAAACTGAATTGATTTATAAGACTGATCAATAAGAGTCCATTAATTTTTGAACTCATGTCGGCTAAAAGAGTGTCATTCCCTCTGATCAATGTGACCAGCTGGTGTGTTGATCCACTTTTACATGTACTATCAAAGCAGGGATCTACTCTGCAGGTACTACAAAATGAGGAGATTATGCTACACTTTAAGTGCTCCGTTTAGTGTTCATTAGTTCATTTGAAAAGGCTGATTTGTGACAGCATCCACTTGCTGGCAGTGAACACAGCTGCAGCTGCTATGATTGCTTTATTATATGTTGCTTTCCTGCGATGTGCCTATGATCTGTTGCCAACATTCTACAGTAGCTCAGGAATACTGCAGCTTTAATGCAACAGCACTGCTGCATGTTGTCAGTATTAGGACAGTCAAAGTGGCATCTGTGTCATTGCAGATACACTCTCTCATCCATGTTCAGTGCTGCTGAACTAGCTCCCCTGGTTTTCTCTTTATGTGCAATGATGCACACTTGTGTCCCTGCAGCCACAGCTGAGGATGCTCTGACTCTTGCCGTAGTCACAACCAGCAGCCGACTGCTGCATAATGCATGAAACTGCATCATAATAGAAGTTAACCTTCCACTGTAGGTCAGAGAAAATGTTATGAGGCAGTGCCTAAATAGCCCATAAAAAATCCCTTCACACATGACCCTTAGGGCATCTTAAAAACCTCTTCTTCTGAAGAAGCGACAATTTTGCAGCTCAGTGCTTCCCACTATTAGAGGAGGGAACAAGTAGGGGAAGATACAGGCTTCAGTCATTTTAAATAGATATCGAATATAACTAGAGATACAATGTAATCATTTAACCATTGGAATATTTCTGTCAGATCGGAATTAAAACATTTTTACACACCCTCACACCTGTGAGGAGGCACATGTGTGCGTTTGTACAGAACAACACACTTTATTTCATTTTATGGCAGTTTTTTTAAAATGGTGTCACTGGGTCGGCTGGTTTGTGGGCAGCGGCTGGTAGCCTGTTGTTTTGGGCCGGGTGGGGCTGGGAGGGATGCACCTGGTGGAAGTGATCAGAGTCAAGTTTCTTCGCAGGCTCTTTTTCAAAGATGAGCAGCGAGACACTTTTCAGTCTCTCTGTGCACATCGTAGCTCTGCTGGTGGATTTAATCCTGGTTACAACTGAAAACAGGCTCCAGAGTGAAACTGGAACAGACAGTGTTACCAGAATACCAGTAAACAGTTCATGCTGGGAAAAACCTGAAGTCCAAAACTTCAATAATAGACAGGAACTGATGTCCTCCGTCCACTTTCCATTTCATGAGTGACCCAAACAGTCAATTCAGAGGCTTCCAAACCAAGTGACTGATTGACAGCTGCTTGTTCCGCCTCCCCGTCTCGTATCGTCTTTTGCGACCCCACATGATGATCAGACAGTTGTCTGTCTGGTGCCATTCTTGTAGTGTGACCACTCGCAAGTAACAAGACATCGTACGATTTTATGACACAATGGGTCTCATTCATGAAACGTTAGTAAATTTATGAATAGATTTACTCGTAAAGGCCTAATCCACTAAAAACTTACTCTCTGGATTCAGGAACATGTTCGAGAAAGTCAGATTTGATCGTAAACATGTGTGTAGGATCATGAATGCCAAACGATCGTAAATTGACAGCATGCCCCCGGTAATCAGTTGTTTGCATAAATCTCCGCCCATGAATCAGCAATGAGCTCCATAAAAGGAGGTGCAGATTGACACCTCCAGCTTACCTGTCAGTCACAAAGCAGAGAGAGAGAGAGAGAGAGAAAGAAGGACTTCCCTGAAGCAGAGAGAGATTATTTGAGTGAAGTTGAGTAAAAAAAAACAAACAAAAACAAACATACGTGTTTTCAACTGAATCTGTCCATAATAGAGCACGATATGAATTGAAATTGTAATTCACAACAGGGACAAGCATTATTTATATGTTATCATAAATTTACACAAGCGCTCACACACAGTCGAGAGCATGTGTAGAGTTTGTCAGTAGCTACGAACAGATCGGAGCTACTAAAATGTTGATGAATGCAAGATTCACGTAAATTTACGTCTACTAACAGTCTACACACAAATTCACTCTGCTCACGTTTTATGAATGAGACCCAATGTCCATTAATCTGACGTAGCAACCATCGCGAATAATGAAAAAAATTATGTAGCCTGATTCAGGCTTAAAGGTTGTAGGATAGTAGCTCTTGAGGACTGGATTGCAGTGCTCCCAAAAAGTTAAGGATATCTGGCTTTTTGTATAATGCCAGAAAGAACCCAGAATCCACCTTAACCTTTCAGGTGAACTTAATTTGACTTTTTCTAAACTTTGAATGCATGTACATTGTTCAATGTTTAAATATTTAGTGCAAATCATGCTGTTCTCCAAAAAGATGATTAAGCACAAAAAATACAAGTGTTTACTAGTGTGTAACCATGAGTTGACCTCTGAATGTTCTGGTTCAATGACACCTTGTTTCTAAACAGTCTTTATCATCCTGTTCACATTTAGACATGATTAGACCAAGATGATACCGAAATGACCAGTTTCTGAGACTGTCATTTTTAGGTGGTTGTATTCCCACCATTGTTAGATTTTCTTGCAATAAATAGATTGTGAAGAGGAGTTACCACATAATTCCAGTTAAATGTCCAACATTCATGATATAATATCAGTGAGGTATGAACTGTTTACATTTTCCTTAAATTGTACCTGAATACCCCTTTTTGTGAGTAGTGTATATGTGTTGTAAATGATTAGGCTTCACTTTTGTGTGTAGGGGGGATAAAAGTATGAGACTTATCTCAGTTTTTACTCCCGAAAGACCCAGATTCCATGAGATCTTCATTACGTCATTGATCTTTTGTTTACACTGATCCATGCATTCTTTTTTTTTAATCACCACGCAACTGTTTTCAGTCTTTTGTTGCTGCTGTGCTAATCTAATTAAATGTGGCTTACAGCAGATTGAATTAGCATGAAATTCTTGAAGTATTTGATGTTTGTTTTTTTTAAAAATAATTTACAAATAAATTTAAGATTGAAATGAAAGTATTTGTTTTCTTTCCATTTGTAAGCTTTATGCAGTTGGTAAGGGACAAATGTAGGACAAAATTGTTCTCTCTTGAGCCAATTCTCATTTCTCACTAAGCTTTCATGGATCTTCAGAGGCGTTAAATGTCATCAATGCATACAGACTTAAATATCCAATCCTGTTATTTTCTCCACCCTTGCAGGAAATTACACTGTGGAGGAAAGGAGATGTGGTGAGGAAGAGCATGTCTCACCAGGCAGCCATCGCATCTCAGAGGTTCGAGGGCTCGGCTGCTTCAGAGAGCGCGCTGGAGCAAGCTGCGAAGGAGGAGAGCGGCTAGAACCGTCGTGCTCCTCTCACAAGACTCGTCAGCATCCATGCCGGAGAGGTGGAGATACCAGACAACTGTGCAACATCTGGCGAAGCAGCCGTTTTATCTGTAGCCGCTGCTGGTGAAAGGAGGAAGAAGGGAGACCAACATAAACACACACATACACACTAAATCTGTGTGTCAACTATGAAACAATTTGCATGAAGCATTCAGAGTGGCTTCAGGCTGCTGGTCCTGTCCTCCTTCATTCATGCATTTTGTTTTTCTAATTCACCTGTCGCGATGTCTGCTGAGTAACATGAGAAATTCTTGTATTTTTAAACCTCGTTACATTCTAACACTTTTGAGATTAATTGATTTCTGCTCTCTTTATCTATAAATTATCCATCATGAGTTTTCAAACACGTAAATATGACATTCCACATTTAATCAAAGCATTCCTAACATTGTTGTAGGCTAAGAAATGACAGTTAACTTTGCACTGGTTTATCTTGGCTAAACACGCTTTGTGTTTTTAAACAAAATTGTTGGAAGTAGAAACTGGAATCTCTCGTTCCTATTTATGTAGGACAGCTAAAGTATTATCACACTTTTTTTTTTATATGTAAATAAGACCAGTTAAACCTGTTATCCTGTTCCACCTTGTATACATTGATTATCCAGTATGCAGTGCTACAAAATTACTTTTCATGTCCATATGCTTTACCTCAGCATTCCAGTGGTGTTAAGAAAGGTTGTCAGTGTTTTAAGGTCTGATTGTACGGAGTCTGTATCCTCTTTATTAGAGACTTGAAAGTTGTGCCTATGTTGTGTATTAAGCAAATGAAATCTTCCTGCCTCTAACATGATTTTAGTCTTTTAACCAGAGAAAAATTACAGTAGAATTATCTTTTGCAAAATGCTAATCAATAACTCCTTGTTCCCTAAACTCCAATAAATTGATGCCAAATGGAAAAACCTTGATGCTGTGTTGCAGAAATTAATGTGTCATGACGATATTAATAGAAGTGAGGTGTGGTTAGTTTCTTTTCTTCAATATTTTTCAGTTAATCAAATGATTTTATTAAACAACACACTGATTATTGAAGTGAAAGACATATTAGTGCTCTTAGAAAATAACATTTGAAAACAATGATTTTCTCCAAAGATGAATACTCGGTGAGTTGAGAAACCCTCAGCCTTAAAACCTTTTGAGGTCCCTCGCCGAAAAAAATGAAACGGCGACATGAAATCCTTCTGGCATGTTTGCACAGCCATCAGAGCCGCTGATGTGCTTGATGTTGGTCTTAGTGGAAGAACTTATTTCTTAAACATGCATCTGTAGCAGTGGTGTGTTGGCACTGGTACTGTTGCAGACCGAGCCAGCCCAGGTCTGCATAAATGAGGACACCTTGTGTGTCTATGAAATTTTTAGCAGCATCACAAGCTGAGGCACAGTAGGCCCGTAACTGGAAGAACACTGAAGAATTGTTCGGGGATTTGATAGTACATTCTGGTCCTGTGTGGTCTAATGAAGATAGAAAGAAATGCAAGTGATGCAACATGGATTTTGGGCACCTTCAGCAGTGTATTAAATCAATTCAAGCTTTATTTATTTAGAACTTTTCATACAAAAAATGCAACCTGAAGTGTTTATCAAAAAATGCCCTCATTTATACCCATGCACATATACGCGTAAATACACAAGAGGGAGGTCCATATCAGAAAACATTAAATACATAGTTTTACTGCTTCCCTGAAAGCTGATTTTATCAAATGTGACACCACAATAAAAATAAATAAATAAAAAAGTCAGTTCTTGACAAGGATGAAGGCGCTCCAACTCAGCAAGGCTTAAAAAAGACTAGTCTCATGTCTGGAGGGAACATCTGTCAATGAACAGTTTGACAGCGTTCAAATGTCTGAAAATGCCAGGTCAGCTCCTGACAGCCTCAACTGGAGAGTGTGTCGCCATGACTGAAGGTCTGAGGAGGGGCTGTGTTACGGCCCACGCCACTAATGGTTTGCTCCCTTCTGACCTTTATTATGCATACGCTCAGCTTTGTCTCAAAAGTAAAAATATGTTTCATATTGAAACACATGTTTCATATATTAAAAACCTAAAATATTTTATGAAACATCCAAATGAGTGGTGTTTTTTTTTGTTTGTTTTTAAATCTACAAGCAAATATGGGGAGGTCTCAAATTATTAGCCATCATCAAATGAATCTCCCTGTAATTCAGAAATATCTGGCTCTGTTTCATCAAAGATAGTTTTGGATTATTGAAAATTAAATAAATTTGTATAATGCAACATTTATATACCAAAAGCTTTATTTCGAACAGTAGCAAGCCATTTATACTTTTTCCATTTATATGTCCATATTTAGTTGAAAAGATAGAAACTAGGGATTGGTGTTTGTTTTTGTGTAAAATGGTGTATCGAAGTGTGTGATAAACAGAGGTGATAAAGTATGAACAGCTGTGTTTTAGACCGTTAGGTTACATACGTGGCTGTGTGAAGGCATGTGTTTTTTATTTGCAAAAATTGTTTGTCATGTAAAGCACTTTGTGCCACTTTTTTGTATAAAAGTGTTTTATAAATAAAATATGATTGCTGAAATTTTAACAGAATAGCCACATTAAAAATAAAAAGCCTTAGCTGCGGTCTTCTTAGGAGGCTGTGACTTTACAATGAATATGCAAATGTTAAGATACAGCCTGTTTGTGGTGTTTTTATAAAGAAGTCACATATGTAAAACTATCAAGACTCTTCACCAGAAAATCTTCAACATTTGAAATGATGTTAGTCAGTTTTACATCAGAATGTGTCAGATATAAAAATGAATATCGGGATTGCAAAGAAAAAAACAAGGTTTCCATGTAATGCCTCAGGTCATCACCTGAAAAAAAGTTTTCTCAGAGTTAACCACATTAAACTTTCCTCATCACTTCTTGCTACATGAACACAAACACTGAGCTTCAACTTCCTTCATCCAGCACACGAAACCTAAGCAGGCTCTGTATACGGCTGAATGAAAAGTTCTAAAAGAATCAAAACAGATTTATTTATTAGAAATTAGACAAATAAGAAGTAAACTTATGACACTTTTTTTTTTTTTAAATAAAAAAAAAACAAGACATTTCTATCAAATGTGTCCAGTAGGGTTATAGTGATTTCCTGTGATACAACAATACAGCCATCTGAGTTTAACAAGATATAAAAATACCTTTTTATATCTTGGGATTAGTCTGAAAAAAAATCAAAAAAAACTGTAAAAAATTAGGGACCTCTGCCTAAAAAAAAAAAATTTGAGTTGAAAAGGAGGAATATTACCCAATTGGGGGGAAGACTCAAGGAAAGTAAAAAAAAAAAGAAATTTTGCCGCGCCTTTTAAATATTTTGAAACCCCCCGGGGGGAAAAAAAAGGGAAAAAAAGGGAGGGGGGGGAAAGGAATAAAACAAATGGGAAGGAAAAAAAAAGAAGGGAAGGATATTGGGTTTCAAAGGGGGGGGGGGGGGGGGGGGGGGGCCCCCCCCCCGAAAAAAATATTTCCCCCCAGAGTGGAGCCCCTTTTTTAGGGTAAAAGGGCAAGGGGGAAGGGAAGAGAATAGAATAGAAGCCAGGATAAATATCCACCAAAAGAACAGGAGAGGGAGAGGGAGAGAGGAAAGGGAAGGGGAAAGGGGAAAGGAGATATAAAAGGGGGGGAGGAACTGGATTCTGAAATTGTTTAGGTGGTGTGCTCACGATACAGAGTTTATCCCTAACAGGAGTGACATAAGATTCAAGGAGTGGATAGCAAATGGTTTGACCACATACTGGTCCTTCACTAACAAAGGGGTCCTGCAAAAAACAGAATTTTTCAACATCCTATTGTTGGCATACCAGTCCACAATTACAAAAACCATTTCAAGTCATACAAGGTTCTCCTACTCGCTGCAAATGAGAACACCGTGCAAGTTAAAAGAAGGTGGGAAAGGGAATCAGGGCTTGAGATTTCGGACGAAGCATGGGGACAAATTTGTATTTTTCAGTGGTCTTCCACTAATTCCACAGACTGGAGAGAACACCACTGGAAAAACGTGAGAAGATATTTTAGGACCCCTCAACAAACTAAAGGCCAAGGTTTGACTCAGACCTGCTGGAGACAGTGTGGAGAATATGTAGCAAATCACTTCCATATTTTTTGGAACTGTCCTAACCTTAAGCAGTTCTGGAGGGATATTCATGACACATTAAACATTGTATTCAAGTCTAAAATACCTCTGGATTTTAATTCCAGCTATCTAGGGAACATGCAAGCGTTGATACAGAAGAAAGATATAAAGTATAAAGAAATCTTTAACTAGAAGATGGCTCAGCCCAGCACCTCCTACAATAGAAGAGTAGCACAACATAGTACTAAAAATATATAAAATGGAAAGGATTACTTATTCCCTTAGAGTTCAGAAGGATAAATTCGAGCAGATATGGGAAAAATGGATTATATACATAACCCCACTTAGGGCAGACTTTATACAACATTGCAACTGTTACAAATTTTTTTTTTTTAATTACTTTTTACTCGTGCTGGATTGGAGAAATGTAAGCTACCTTTGTTTTATCTTTTTTTTTTTCTTATAGTTACTTACAAAAATGTGAACTGGTTGGGAAAATGTCATTGGTTGGAATATGCTCTTTAAGTGAAGTAACTAGATGTTAAGACAGGAATATTTACGTGATCGAAAGAGCATGCTAATAATGATGTGGACAGTGGTCTAACACAGCAAACCCGAAGATCCTAAAGTGCCTGTTCGGAAAGGACAGAGGGTTGAACTGATCGAGGTTTAACTGGAATACTGTATTTGAAGAGAGGGTCCGGAGCTAGCTCTCTGTGCAGGATGTTCGTGCGTTTATCTAGTCTATTTTATTCATCTATTTCGTTGTATGTGTGTGTACGTGTAAAGAAAAATGACACTGAAACTATGTCCACTCAAGTAAAGTTCCCAAATAAAAGTAAAATTACAAAAAAAAGCACATTTTTATTCCCACTGGCTTCATTATCACATAAATCAAGCTCATTATTTGGGGCACAAAATGGTAAGATACTTTTTGATGGTTTAATAAATCTATGATGATCTATAAAGTTCTTTCACACTGTTGTACACATTGAGTTGAATGACACTGATGAAAAATATGTCACCCTAAACAACCCTGAACACTTCAAATTACAGCACACTACAGCATAAACGACACATTTTCAGTAACGGATTTAAATAAAGTCTCAGTCATAATGAACACGTTTAATATCACTAGCATAAAATAATACAGCAGCAATATTTGACATAACCACGAGGATGATGGCTGTGATTCTCCAGTCAATTCACTGCATCATGAAGCAAATCTTCACAGCGGCTCTTTGTCCTCCACACTCAAGATGAAGTCAAACTCCTCTGCAGAGACAAACAGCAGTTAATACCAGCCCCTGACGACACGATGAAATACAGCATTTAGAAAAACAGATGTACCCTGATAGAGTAAGAAAGAAATTTATCTAAAAGTTTGAAAAAAAGATCAATAAAAACTAATATCAAAATTTCAAAAATTTACTCTCCCACCAAAATATAAAGGGTACATTTCAAAACTTTACATGACATTTATCCATCAAATGAGTTCATTAGACATAGATTTAAAATTGAGTGTATGAACTGTTATTTTGCATTGAACTTGAAACAACAGAGCACTTTTTTTTTCCTGTCAATCTGTTAAAACCGTATGGGAATCCCTACATGACCTCCTGACTGTAAAATCCATAATCATAGACCCCTTCATCTTCCAAGCTGTTTTATACGGTTATATATCTGAGAACAAAAGTGCTGAATTTCTGAATAACAACATGATTATAACTTTAAAATTCTACATACATAAATGCAGATATGGCAAATCTAAGCCATTATGGTCCATTTTTCGACAGGAACTACATCTCTTGGAAATTTCCTTAGATTATTGAAAAACCTCAAGCAAAAAATCTTTCTCATCATCTATCTTAATTAATTTAGCCCTCTCTGTATCTTTATACATGATTTAAGTAATATTGATGTCTTTTTCTTTTGTTCTGCTCTTTTTTCCTTTTTTTTTCTTTCTCATCATCCCTTCTAAATCTGTAACTGTTTTTTTTTTTCCCCACAATGCAAGTATATATAATCATCATCCTTTCCTCATCTAGCCAGAATGAATCTAAAGCCGTTCATTCTCATGTTGCAAATGAAAAACTTTATCTCCAGCAGGTATGATTTTTGTTCATGATATTCATGTTTGTTTTGCTGTCTCTTTGAGATTGACACTTGTTTTATTGTGAAGCATTAAGAAAAAACAAAACAATGAAATACAGAGACTGGCTCTCACATACCAGAGGTGAGGGGCTGGACGGAGAGCCTGGCCCTCGTGAAAAGTGCCATGTCCTTTAGTGGACCCCCACTGGCGCGATGCTGCAGGTGGTATTTCTTCAGCTCCGATAGTGGAAGAAAGCGCTTCATCATTCTTTGATACTGAACATCTACCTAAGAACAGGAAGCAAGTTCAGCCATTAAACTGTATCATGATTATCAGTAACTCTGCAGAGTAAACTTTTTTTTTTTTTTTTTTTTTTTACCATGCTCCACTTGGGATTGTCTGGTTTGCTGGTTGCATCATAATGGACATCTTTCTTGTCAAACTGAGTGTGATCCACATAAGCTTCCTTCACAATCTAGACAAGGAAACACAGCTTGACGTCAAAACTGTTAAGAGTTTGATTGTCGCTGGACAGAGCGACTCACCTTTGTGATTCCTGCAATCCCTGGTTCCTTGCAGTTGCTGTGGTAAAAGAAAGCCATCTGCCCATTTTTCATCCGCCTCATAAAGTTGCGTGCCTCCAGATGAAAGATTGGACAAATTCATTATTTTCTTGACAAAAATAATTGGACCATGAGAATAAGATGACAAAAAAAAGATTTTGGATCCTGGTGCTCTATTATTTCTGATAAACATGTTTTTTACAACAGGAGTTGGTTTCAGAGATCTACCTGGTAATTGCGTACGCCGTCCCAGCAGCTTGTCTGATCAGGCAGAGCCTTTAGATCCTCGATGCCAAACTGTAGAACAAAGCATGACAGTCAGACAAGAGCTGATAGTTTCCCTCTGTCTGGAGAGGCTGCACTGCTTTGCGCCTACCTTCACGTCAATACCGTTTTCAAAGCGGCTCTCGGGTTCAGACTTCATCAGCCAGTGGCTGTACTCTGCAGAGGTAGCAGACGTGGAGCCCCCCTCATTTTTCCCAACAGAAACTGCAGCTTTTCTCTCCTTCCCAGCTGCAGAAGCTGTTTTCTCGTCATCATTTTTGCCTGCATTGTTGAAAACACTTGTAAGAAAATAAAACCAGACAATTTTAAACCCATGATCAGTTTCTTACCTGAACTTGCAGTTGATTTAGTCACTCTGGCCTTTTTCTTCGGTGGCATCTCTCAGTCTATAAAGAGCCACAGGATCTTTGATGTGTTAATTTATAACCTGAGACTTTAAGAAACCATTTTTACTGATAACCCTCCTTCTAACTTACAGAGATTTCTGGTCACTTTTTGCAATTATCATTTCAGACGTGATTTTTATTCCAGTGAACAGTCCTGTGCAACAACTTTAGTAATTAAAGGTAAAGTGAAGCATCTTCCTACAGTAAAGTGCAGTTCAAAGTCACTTGTTCATTTGCAACTTGTGGATTTATGCTGTTTTGGTATCTCCCATTTCCTGGTGTAATCCCAGACTGACTCCCCGCTGCAGGCTTTGGTTCAAGTCCCTGAAACGACCCTGGTAAACCACTATGAGCAAGGTCCTGAACCCCCACCAACTGTTCCTCAGGAGCTGTAATTGGCAGCCCACTGCTCTCTGGTTTATCTAGAGATTGGTTAAAACCAGAGCCAAATTTCCAAATTAGGATTAATGAAGTAAAAATGCTTATAAATATAAATATTGAACTCAGGGCCATGTCTCAGGGAGACTACACCATCTGTAACAGGACTTCTTGTTCTTGTTGTGGCTTTATATTCTCTATTTATTCTGTGTCTTAGATGCCAGTATAACAGTTAAAGAAATAAAGTTCAAGGTCTAATGACTCTGATTATTTTTCCCGTTATGGAAATGAGAGACCACCCATGACAGTGACCAACTATCACCCCAGTTACAACTATAACTCCTGGCAAAAATGAAGCAATGACTACACGTGAAGGAAAAAATGATAAATTTTCACTTCCAAAACATCTACCTGCACATGTTTAAATGTGGGCTGCACAATGGTGTGGTGTCCCCCCCTGTGCATGTGCGGGTTGTCTCTGGGTACTCTGGCCTCCCCCCACAGTCCAAAAACATGGATGTTAAGTTAATTGTTGTTTCTAAATTCTCCCTAGGAGCAAGTGTAAGTAGATTTTTGTCTCTCATATTTTAAATATTAAACAGAGTGGAATGTTAAAAGACACCTGCAGAGCTAAACATGCTGTGGTGGCAGGCAGGAAACAAGAGAGTAGTCAGTAAAAACAATGGAACAGACGATGAAACTCTTTCAACTTGGAGAGTGGCAACAAGATGTTGGTTGCTGTGTCAATTTTGGAGCAAGTATAAAAAAAAAAAGCTATAAAAAGGAAACATAAGCTTCATACCAAGGAAGTCGTTGAAAGGAAGACTGAAAATGTGCAACCCCCCCCCCCCAAAAAAAAAACAAAAAAAACAAATGGAAAAACAAATGTACAGAAACAGGAGTTGATGTTTGTGATTTAACTGTTTCCACCAGTAAAAACGTAACAGAAGAGAATAAGGTTACAGTGGGCTACAGAGAAGCAAGCAGTCATGGACCGTGGGTGATTAGATGTGATACTAAGTGAGGAATCAGGAATATAAAACAACTAGGTAATGATGGCAGAACTAATGTGTGACACATGTCCAGCAGAGGTATCAAAAGTAGAAGTAAAAGTAGTTTGAGAGTAGAAATCCTGCCATGTTTTTGGATGTGCCAGTACATGTAGAACAGGTGTTTTCACTAATGAGCTCATCTGCCTGGCAGAAGAGCTAATTAAACCCAGCTGGTTTAGTGATTGGTTGGGACAACTACCGGACAGGATTTCTACTTTTAGCCTATTTTTGACGCCTCTGATGCCCAGTATAATTTTATTTCAGGTTTTGCCTGATAAAAAGGTCTACTGAACATCCTTCAAGTGGGCTGATCCCCCCCCCCCCCCCCCCTTTTTCTTTGCCAGAGGTTGTATCTGAAACCAAAGCACCAAAATACAGCAAATCTGCTTATGATCTTGTTAATATAAAGGTTTATATCAGGTGTCTAGAAATGAGTCCATTGTCAGAGTTTACTGGAAATGAATTTACTTCGTCATCGTTTAGATATTTTAATTAGTTTTTTTATCTTTTTTTAAGTGTATTTATCCTGAACAATCCAAAAATGACAGCTTAGATGGTCGAAAATTGCATAAAGCTTTTAAATGTTAAACCATCATTCATTACTTGTCGTCTAATGACCTCATACTGTAGGTAGTTTGAGCAGGACTCACTGTACGTTTGCTACGTTTTAAGGCGTGAAAAGGTGCTCTAAATTCCAGACAGCTCATAATAAGCATCACGGTACATCACAGACTGAAACCATAAATACCAAAATAATGACATCCCCCACGCGATACACCTTATCGACTGTCCGTAAAAACTTAACACATTTTATGGTACATTAACACCACGAAGCCCCAAGTCTTACCTTAGTCAAGTCAAAATATCACTCCATCAAATCCCGCGAAAGGCCGACAACACGTGGTGTCAACAAACTTGTAGGCGCATTTGAATCATGTACCGGCTCCTTCCGTTAGTCTGCTCGCTAACCCTGCATAATGTCAGCCAGAAGGCACGGGCGCTTCCCTCTGTCTGTCAGGATTTTCTTTTTATTCACTCAAAACTATTAAAGCAATATAAATATGTCAGTACTTTTAAATTCGTAAGGTAGACATGAATGGATTTAAAATTACATTTATTAAAAAAAGAAATGTTATCACTTCGCGGCTCACTTGACCGCACCGATCCCGCCCGGCGCTGAAAGAGTCATGTGTTGTACAAAATCAAGCAGCCCCCAATTATTGCTTCCGTATTTGATAAAACTACGTTACCCAACAGCCCCAGCGGTGAGTGTCATAACGCACTACTGTGGAGGTAAAGATGGCTGTGGTCGGACCTCTCTCAAGAATCGCCAGACTAGGCTCCAGCATCTGCCGGAACCATCGATGGATGTTGAACAGAAACTCACAGAGCCGAGGAATAGCGTCATGTATAGACCGTAAGTCTTAGAAAGTGAAAACTGGGACGGTTTATCTAAACGACAGTTATGTGGGGTAAGAAAATCCGAGTAGTATGTAACTTGGTTAGCTAGTAAGCTAATGTCATACTGTTCTGCTTAACCGAAATCCAACATAACGAGTTTTATCAAAAGAAAAGAAAAAAGCATTAACACACCATAGCTTTCTTGCTGTCATTGGTTAGTCAAGGCTTTTTTGTCCTCCAGTCGGAAAGCAGGAGAGGCTACACGCCCCTCCTTCACGCCGCCCCTCCTCTCAGGGAGGATGATATTCCAAAAAACTCAATCTCAGAAATCGGTTTTGTTTTCTGCATGAGACTCAGTCTTGTCAGATTTTAAGGCAGTGTTTGTAGTCATATAATTAAACAAAAAATATGTAAGATAGACGTTGTCACTGCAGCCATGGTTTGATTTCTTGCTTCAGAGCACTATGGCAGCACTGATGGAGAAAAGTGTTTGATTTCATAAATCTGGGGAAAACGAATAATAACAAAACCACATACAATATGACGGCTGACCCCCTCTGTATTTATTGAATATCCTCTGCTCACTGTTGACAGCTTCTTACGGACTCACAGATGAACAGAAAGAGTTTCAGAAAGTTGCATTTGACTTTGCAGCCAATGAAATGGCTCCTCACATGGCCGAGTGGGACCAAAAGGTGGGTTGCAGACACTTCTGTGCTCTTACTTGTGGCAAAATTATTTTATTTCTTCATCAACAATTATTTCTCTTCACACAATTGCATTCAAGTTAAAAGTTACTCAAGCATTAACCACATCAACCTTGTTTGTTTTCTAACAGACTGATAGAAAACCGGTTCATATGTTCATATCACTAGTTCATATGTTAGCTGTAATTATGTTATCATAGATGTGGCGGTGTTGGTATATAAGACTATTAACAAGAAAAATATGCATTGAAAAGTGCCAGCCCGGGGGTGGGAGGGGGACTAAAGGCAGTCGAGTTTGATGGACGTAATAACCATTCAGTCAATCAGCGCGGGCCGTTAGCATCCCTATCCAATTAAATTAATGGGGTTTTTCATTCCTGTCCATTCCACAGGTGATTCATTTTTTACATTTTTGTGTCAGAACATTTAATTAATTCAAGAGTATGGCTGTAATCAGGGTGTAAAGAAGACTTTAACAATATAGTAAAAAATGCTCTTGGAAAGCATCATCCACCCTGCTTTTATTCATTGACTAACAGGGAAACTCCTAAAACTTGCAGGATACTAACTAAATTTATATACTAATTTATGATACTAACTGAATTTCCCTTCTGGGATGAATAAAGTATTTTTTTTTTTTTTTTTTTTTTCCCATTTCATTTCATTTCATTTCATTTCATTTCATTTCATTTCATACTGACCCTCAAGGACTGGAGCTGCCTAGCCCTGCCTTTAAAAGGCACATAGAAGAAAACAGTACACATGTACAGTATTTTTAAGTAGTTACCTGCAATGCAGTCATCACTGCACCTGAGGGCACTAGATCCCGCTGCAGATGAAAACATTTTTATGTCTTGAGGAGCTTTGGCCATTGAAGGCCACCGTCCATTCACAACTGTGCATGACATCTTAAGTCGTTATTATGCCCACCTTTTCCACTAGACGTCATTACCTTTTTATTTTTTTCATAATTCTTATCAAGTGCTTAGCTATGTTGTTGTGTTGAAGAAATGCAGTGTCCCCATCCCCTATAAAGCTAACATTGGGTGAACTGTGGTAACGGAGCCTTTCTAAATTTGTCTTGCAGGAAATCTTCCCAGTAGACGCAATGCGAAAAGCAGCTCAGTTAGGGTTCGGTGGGATCTACGTTCAGCCAGAGGTTGGAGGATCAGGCCTCTCTCGGCTGGACACATCGATCATCTTTGAGGCTTTGTCCACGGGATGTGTTAGCACAACAGCTTACATCAGTATCCACAAGTATGGACCTCTCATATAGCAAAGATAACATGTTCTTGCTATTCATATCAAATTGTGCTTGTAAGATGTAAAGATGTTAAATTCTTGGATGTGAAATAAAGATCAAATTCATGAAATCTTCCAAATAACCTAATTTTCCAGATTATGAAGGACTAGTTTTTGAGTCAGTATGTTTTCATCACAGATGGAAGAAAGCTACTGAAAAATAATGAAGTATTCTCAGACTTTGCACTTTTTCCACCTGCAGAAGTTTTCCAAGTTCAAATATGTCTTCTGTCTTTGCAGCATGTGTGCCTGGATGGTTGATACCTTTGGCAATGATGAGCAGAGAGAGAAATTTTGTCCTGATCTCTGTACGATGGAAAAGTTTGCGTCTTACTGTCTCACTGAACCAGGTCCGTCTACAAGAACAAAAAAACTTTGACAAGGAAAATGTCTGAAATTAACTGAATGTTTTGCTGTGAAGTGACATTTTATTTCTCAAACCTGTTGCCGGTCAGTTAAAAGTTGGTTTCCTCATTGAACTTATGATGTCTGTCATAGGCAGTGGAAGTGATGCAGCTTCCCTCCTGACCTCTGCACAACTGAAAGGTGACCATTATATCTTAAATGGCTCAAAGGTAACTTAAACTTGTCTATGCTCCGATGTTCATTTAGGTCTAGTCAATTCCAGTTAGCTTAATTTTGTGCCTTCTTTCTTTTTTAGGCTTTTATCAGTGGAGGAGGAGACACAGATGTCTATGTAGTGATGTGCAGAACAGGAGGTAAAGGACCTAAAGGCATCTCATGTTTGGTGGTGGAGAAGGGAACACCAGGCCTGAGTTTTGGCAAAAAGGAAAAGAAGGTAGAGTTGTATGTTGCTCTTTTGAACTGGTCAGTGTTGGTGTGTTTTCAGCTAACCACTAGATGGCAGAGTGGAGCCACATTCATTCAGCTCTGATTCAACCTTGCTTTCCAGGTGGGCTGGAACTCTCAGCCTACCAGGGCGGTGATATTTGAGGATTGTGCGGTGCCAGTTACCAACCGGCTGGGTGAGGAAGGACAAGGCTTCAACATCGCCATGAGGGGCTTGAATGGAGGCAGAATTAATATCGGTGAGGACACAAAACAGTTTATGATATCCAAGGAAAAGATTTTCTGAATTTGCATTGTGGAATGACTTGATTTACAAATTTAGGAGTAAATGAATGAATGAATAAGTAATACAATAAAGATAAATTTAAATTGAAAATAAAAGCTAAAAAATAAAAAAAAAAGCTAAATTGTTGTCAGTGTTTCTGAGATTGTATTTCTAAAACTATATTCTACATCCTTTTTATTTTTTTACATCCATGACATTTTACCAGTATTTTTCCAAAGCCAGTTCTGACACAACTGGTCAACATTAGCCAAACAAGTAAATGAATGATGGAAAGTGTACTGAAAATCTTTTCAACATATTTTATGTTTGTGTACATTTATTTAAACAAATTAAACCCTGTTATAAGCTACTGTATATCCTGCATGTATTACAGTAGTATGGCTCTATAGAGTCAAACTGGACAGGTTGCTGTAAGTTTCAGCTCTTGTTCACTGAAATGGAAGAAATATAATAAAGGGGGTACCAAACTGTTGAGTGGCAGAAACCCTGTTTTAAGTAAGAAAAATAAAGCATTTCACTTTTAGAAGTACAACAGTTAGCTATTTAAGTTCCCAAGCACACTCAGATGGGGTGATGCAACCTGGTTGTAAACATGCATCTGTCCAATTATTTCTGAAATGCGTCGCTCTTGCTTTTAGTTTTTTTTTTCCAAAGGAAAGCTTTGCTCAGTTTCATAATTTCATGTTGACATTTTTTTTATTTTCAACGTTGAAATGTTTTATACCCCTGCTTTCTGTTTTTATGCATTTTTCACACTGTATTTTTCATGTCAGTCATCATAGTCCAATAGAAATCGAGATTTTAGAGATGACCAGTCTTTAAATGAGCTTAATGGCAGCTTATTTTTGCATAAATTACATGCATATTACATTGCGTTTTACCACAGTTGGATAAACTCATGCTTATTTGTTTGAATAAAAAGCTTGTCATCAGGTCACTCATCAGTTTTGTCTCCAACACTGCCACCAGCTTCTTGCTCTCTGGGGGCAGCCCATGCCTCCGTGCTGCTTGCGAGGGATCACATGCTGGTGCGGAAGCAGTTTGGAGAAACACTTGCCAACAACCAGGTGATGTGATCACTTTTTTTTTTTTTAAATCTCACTTCACAATTAAGAGGTTTTTAAGCACTCTTGTTCCTGCTGCTTTATATATTATTTTGAACATATATTTCCTGTCTCTCTCTGTGTTTATGTGTACAGTTTCTTCAATTCAAACTGGCAGAAATGGCCACCAAGTTGGTTACATCTCGCCTTCTGGTGCGTGAAGCTGCAACAGCGTTGCAGGAGAACCGGCCTGATGCAGTTTCCCTCTGCTCCATGGCCAAGCTCTTCGTCACAGATGAATGCTTTAATGTGAGTGATGCCCCAGAACATTATGGGTTTGTTTATAAAAATGATCAAATGCTTTATACTCTGGGTATGCTCAATTTCTTTCCTTCTTCCTAAATTATATAAAACATCTACATCTTAGTTAATGTGAAGCCTAAAAATCAGACCAAAAGGAAATTCCTCTTGCATGGACAGTTCTTGTTTGTAGGATGACAGAATACAAAACACAAATCTGATACTTGTGTTCAGAATCCACTGCAAAATGTTTCTTTTTTGTTTGTTTTTATGTTTTAAACCTCTTAGTCATTGCTTGTGCTATAGGGATGTAATATAAATGATTGGTCATCTCTTATATGCACAATTATCTGATTGGACTTTTTCTAAAATAAGGATGCTATATCAAAACAGAGGGAAATTGCTCATCTGAGTCAGCGGTGTCCTGGACATTTCTCACACAGTTGTGACACTTTCTTTGTCTTTGCTTGCTCCCATGCAAACATTCAAAACTATAAAGTAAAAACTCAGAAGTTTATACTGACAGTTATTATCTGATCTTACTCAACAGATCTGCAACCAGGCTCTTCAGATGCACGGTGGGTACGGGTATCTAAAAGATTACGCAGTGCAGCAGTTTGTGCGGGACATTAGAGTCCATCAAATCCTAGAAGGTGAGCTTATCTAGATATATTATCGCTCATTGTTACTGTTTTGCAGAAGAACTACAGACTGTGTGACACTTTCTGTTTCTCTTTAAGGAACCAACGAGGTGATGAGGATGATTATATCCAGAAATCTGCTGTCAGAGTCTTGATGAATCTTTTCTCCTGGACCATATTATTGTGGTCTTAATATTTGGTTTGTTACTGTGTGACTGGACCTGAATTGCTCTCTGCAAACTTAACAAAAGTTATTGGGAAGTTTAGGGGAAAAGTATAGTATTTTGTAGCCTTATATCAGATTACCTGTTGCATTTTTAGGTCCAGTGTAGAAAAGGGGCTCTTGGGATGGAAATACTGAGCAATGAGCCTGCTTTTAACCAACAATACAATGTGAGATATCAAAGTAACAGCTGTGTAGATAATCATGAATAAAATACACATTCATCTCATATAAGTGGGCAGTCTGGGAGCTCATCTGCTGTTATGACTGTGCTTCTTTTAAAAATGGTCAGTGTGTTGCAGGTTTCTGGAACAGGCTGCAGATATTCTGATGTTACTCACACATGCCTGACCAACAGACTCCTTGTCCCAAAATTTTGTCTCCTGGTCACAGACACAGATGCAACACTGGACGTTCCCTTACCTTTCAGGCAGCACAACTTATGAGCTAAAACTTAAATTTGTATAGCACTCCTCCTGAAAGTAATAAAACTTTCTCATGACACTTAAAGGCTGATGCTATGAGGTACCAACATTACACACAACAGTGTAATTGTTACTGTTCAATGTGAAAGAAAAGCAAACTTTATTATACTAAGCCAACTGAGATGTTGAGCCATGTCTCCTGTTCTTTTGTAGCTACATTTTTTTCTGGTACACCTCCATTGGTGGCATGAATCTAATTATATTAACATTTTCTTTCCTTTTTTTAGCAGTTCAAATCAGTTTGTATGAGCAGATTAGGATGATTTTTCCCTACATACTTTTAAATGATTCAACACCAACCTTATTTTTAACAAGAGCATCTGGTTGTTTATATCACATGCAGCGTCAGCATTTCTGTTCCTAAGTGGCCTTCCTGATCGTATTTATATCATAGTTACTGCATTGTATCTGTGTTCTGCCCCGTTTTGTCTGCAGTCAGCAGTGATAGAAATGTGTGGCTTTTTGTTTTGTGGGTTTGTTATCACACTCCGAAATAAACTTCCCCAGAGGAACTTCTCTGCTGCTTGGTACCCTGAATTACTTTCATCTCCGTTGCTGTTTACATCCAGAGTTAAGTATTTGTAAGTGAACAAGCTGAAATGCAGCCAAACACTCCAGAACACTTTATTAAAAAAAAAAAAAGAACTGTCAACAATCGAAAACTGCATTAAAAGTGACACATACAGTATAGCCTTTCAACATCAATAAAACACTGCCACATTATTTCCAGAGTTCAGTATTACGAGAGAATAATAAGCAGACTTACTGGTAAAATATCAGGGATAATCTGCTGCTGTGTTCTGTTGTTCATTCTCATCAAATGGCATATTTCCAGTGATGAATATGAACCAAGCACTTCAGAAAATACATGAACCATCAACTTCAACAATGTTATACTCACTATTTTGGTTACATTCCGCTACCATAACAGGCAAAATATTCATTAAGTATGTACCCTCAGTACAAATGAAATATTGACATTGTTACAAGAGGTTAATTAAACAACCCTTCTGCGAACATGATGTTAATGTGGGGCAAAGAAAGTGAAATACTTCAAAAGTACCTGAATTGTGGGTTTTTGCTCAGAACAAGTGCAGTTAACCTGAAAAAATTGGAGATGATCCATACACAGGCATGTAAAATTATATTTGAAAAAAAAAAATGTGTGTATATATAAGAACTTGTTAATCAGATTAGCATACAAAACATACAAATGTAGCCAAAATACTTTTGCAAGAACTGCAAAACCTTAAGTAAACAGGATCATTTGTTGTGGTTTACGGTAACAAGACAAACTGCTGCCTGAAAATTTCATCTCGTGTCGGATTCATTTTCAATTGGAATTTGCTTTTAAACAAAAATATATTTCTCTTCACTTAGCCTGAATGCAAATACAAAAAGAAAGCTGAAAAGAAACTGAAACAGTGCACTGAGTCAGTTTCATTAAACTAAAGGTGCAGTTTGTGCAAACGAAGCACAAACCAACGGCGAGACGTTTTCTTCTCAGACAACCTCTCAGGTCTTCTTGGAGAAAGTGCTTTCCACCTAAAGGCATCCTCTCTGACTGTCCTTTAACCTCCCATCAGAGCTGCTTCTGTTGGCTACACCAGTGAGCCGGCTTGGCTCTGAGCAGGCACCATGACAGCAACAGCTCCTGTGCGTGTCAGAGTGGAGGAGCTGATTTGTGGAGACACAGCGAGTGGAGGTGGCACCTGAGGCTGAGCCCCCTCAGTCCTTTTGGGGATGCTGACTAAAGGGTTTTTTAGAACCTGCGGAGGGCCCCCGTTTGCACTTAGAGGTCGCTTGTATTTACGTGTCGGTGTGCCTCCAAAGTTGTATCCAGGAAGCCCCTGTAGCGAGGTGGCCTCTCCAGGTCGCAGCTGGTAGGCGTTGATGACTGAGCCTGTGTCTGATGTAGACATGGGGGAGTATGGGTACGGAAAGTTGGGCTGACGGGGGTCTCGTGAACGAGGGCTGGTGGCTATGGAAGACAGTGTGCCGTTTTTAGACACAATGTCGGAGCCAGTGTTGCTCTTCGCCCAAGACACTCGCTTCGGTGCCTGAGCATCCTCCCTGTAGCAGAAAAAAGAGAGAAATGCACTGTAAGCATTTGTGCAGTAAACCAAATATCTTCTTTAAAAAACGGTACAAAGACATCACATCAAATGTTGGAACTGAAACAGTTTTTTTTTTTTTTAAGTATTGTCATTTTAATTTTCTTTCATTTATTCATTTAAAAATACACTTTGAATAATTAAGCACAGTGGAACAAATTCCTGTAAGGCTATGTAATGTAAATAGCAGAATGTTGGACAAATCTGTAAATATGTTGCCATAGCAACAAAAAAAAAAAAAAGAGCATGTCAGCAAAGATTAGTCCAGCAGACAAACAGATTTCAGGGTGTTCACCAAGTGAGGATAAATAATTAAACAATTGACAAAAACAATTTTGCCATCTGTTGGACATAATATCTAAAAAAAGATTCAGAGAATTCAGACAAATCTCTGCACTCCAGGAACAAAGCTATATATATATATATATTTATAACAACAACAAAAACAATATTGAGTGGTTGTGATCTTTGGACCCACTATATTGCAAATAAATGTTTTTCTGTTGTGGAAATAACTGCATGGACTCTGGAAGAGTAAAGGGTTATTTTAGCAAACAGCAACTATATCTTCAGCAACCTGGAGCTCTTATTTAGCCAGTAAACATTCTCATTTTGTGTTTCCACTGAGGTCCAATGGTTTTTCCTTAAAAAAAAATAGAAAATTGTTCTACACAATTGGACTGTTTCATATTCCATTACAGACAATATCCTCTAACAGTGGGGTATTATTGTGGGATGTGTGAATCGGCTGTGGCAAAACAAGACACACAACTTTGCTGTTATTTGTTGCAAAGTATGGTTACTGCACTGCAGTTTCGTGCAGTTACGAAGAGTAGGACTATCTTTATGGAGTGATCAAAAACAGCTGGTCACTATGGGACACAGCTTTGCTTGGCAAGGAGAAAAAAAAATCCATCCATCAATACAAACTTATAGTTAATAAACATCACCATGCATTTATTAATCATACACAGTATGTGGTCCATGAACACAAACAAGATAAATGTGATTCATGTTGTAACTTTGACTTTCAATAAACTTAATGATGCAAAGAAATGTGTACTGTGTTTGCCTTGTTGTAGGGAGTTGTTTATACCAACAATTTCTCTGACGAATCAGTAGCTTACACTGCAGGCTACTGTTTGGGAATCTCTGAGGGATTACCAAAAAACAAACAAACAAACAAAAAAAAAACATATCAGATGATATAACGTATGCGGTAAAATCTACAATGGAAAGCCAACAATATCAAACTGCACCATATAATCACTGAGGAGTGAATCCACGACTGAGTCTGAATGCTGTGTTTTCATACAGCATTTCTGCGGCTTCAACTAAACAGATTTCACAAGTTTTTGTGGCTGTTTAACCTGAGAAGACTGAGGCACAAAACGCTGAGAACACTGGACCAATCAGAAAAGTTCAGCTCTACAAGCTGCACTCTCAAGGTTCAGAGCTGTCTCCCTGCCAGGGCCTCTTCTGGGGGAGAAATTTTTTGCTTTGCCCCACATTCCTGCCTAAGGGGCAGAAGAAAGGACCCCCATTCATGGAAAAAAAAAATGAGACTGATGACATCTTTCTCAACAAGGACCTTAATTATTACACCAGAAAAAGTCAATTTTGAATTTTAATCATGGCTCCTTAGTGAATTATTTTGGATGCTCAAGTGGGCAACTGTCGTTCAGACCTGCTACTAAAGTTATTATTTGCTGCTGTTTGAGGAAAATGCAAAACAACAGCTGAAATTCTATATGCAGTATAAAAGGAAACGATTTGGCAAAGCGACTGGTCCTGTATGTTTTCAGATACTTGAATAGTGTTGTTAAATAAGAAAGGAAGCAACAAAGAGGTAAAAGTGACCCTGAACCAAATCAACTTCCTCTACATGTCATTGCTTTCAAATACAAAAGGAAGAGATATTTTAATGTTCTCTTCATAATGTTTCCTATCAAACATTGGATTAAAAAAAATTCCAAAACTTTGCATAATTTAAAAAAAAAAAGGTTGTGAATATTGTGGGTTTGAATCTATTTTCTTTATTAAATCTTTACTATATGAGGGACCAAAACAAAAATAGACACAGAACATTAAAAAAATATGAAAATAAAAAAAAATTGTAAGTAATAAACCAATTCAACAGAGGTGAACCACTCTGGGTCCCTCAGCAAGGCCCTTAACCCCCCCAACTGCTTCCAGGGTGTTAGAAACATGGCTGCTCTCTGGTAAACGGCTAAAATGCAGAGACTAACTTCCCAACTAGGATTAATAAAGTAAAAATCATTATTGTAATTACTCAATACAACCTCCTCAGATGTAAGTAAGATTTGTTTTTCAAGAATCTTTTCTTGCAAGAATGAGCGGCAGCTCAGGTCAGCAGAAGTAACCAAACACATGCTCACATCTAATGGAAATGAATAAAGCCTATGCTTGTAGATATTACATGATTTTAAAAATAAAAAACATAAGAAACTAAAATGTTTTGTAATTTTTAGTCACCACACCAGCCCAAACTAGAGGAATGGTAAATCAAAACATGTAACCAGATATATCTGCCCAATTTCTTTGAATTCATCTGGTGTTAGCTTATTTTATTGCCCTACAAAAACCAACAACTCAAGAGACTTAAAACAACTTCAGTAATTTTCTTCCTTGTGACCAAATTAAAGTGCGAACAACAAAATTCTCACTTTATATCGTTGGACATCTCCTCCTCTGAATCCCGCCTCCTCTTCAGTATGAAGAGGAGGAAGAGCACCATGGCCACCAGTCCCACAACTGACCCCAGAGTAGCTGCTGCAATCATGCCTGCGTTGGAAGCTGAGAAACACAACACAAACAACAGTTAGACTGAACTTGTGTCACAGCTGCATGTGTGTGAATGGAGCACCAGCAGAGTTTAGACGGGGTACGTACAGGTGATGACCTCCAGATTAATGGAGCAGCTGTCTGAGCCGGCTGTGTTGCTGGCTCGGCAGATATACTTCCCTGACATGCTTTTGGTAAGGTTGCTCAACCTGAGGGTGCCATGTCTCTCATCTGCAAAAATGAAAAAGACTATACAGTTAGACTCCACACTTTTTTATGTAAGTGTGACAAACCAGGAAATCTACACAAGAAGACAGTAAATATTAAGAGCACAGAATTAATAATGTTTGGGAATGTAACAAATTAATAAAATTATTTCATGATATAAAATGCTGACACAGTTTGGAAATTTTGGATCATGAGTGCATTAAGGCTGCAGATGCATTACTTTTGTTTTAATATTTTCTCACCCTAAAGTCATGACCCGGCAGGGATTTCATTTGCACCTTGCATAAAATCTATTCTTCTTATCACATCTGGCTCCGAAATGCTGTTACAAACGCATGCCGAAGCAAAATAAACAAGCTTCATGAGCAAGAAATCCTCTGAAATCCAGTCATCAGCGTTATATTGCAGCATGTCTTCATTTGATGCATCTTTGCTTTTGTGACAGCATGGGCAAATGATGTCTGTGTGTCTGGCAAAATCAGTCTATATGTGTTGGTGCGATGAGTGACGGTTGTGCATGTGCTTGTTCGTTGTCCTTTGCACAGGGTCAATCCCTTAAGCGAGAAAAGTAATGCAACCCAGGACTCATCTAAATCATCCAAGATGAAAAGTCAAGGTTCACAATATGTTAGCATGCAACATATTAATGCAAAAGATCAGAAAATTCTTAATAATCATTGTGTCCAAACAGCTGCTGTCATTCCAAAGTTATGGGGAATGAAGGGCAGGGATAAGCTTTGCATTTTGTCTACAGTATCTGCTACTGCAATACCAGGATGGAAGCTAATGTGGGAGAGTGCAGGTAATTAGTGCACTGACATTTTCCTCTAAGGGGTTAAGTGCATCCATACTCGCCCGGTAAACTAGCACTGCAGTCAAAACAGAAATATCAGATCTCACTGTGGGGGTCAAGGGTGCAGGATTTTTCCTCTCAACATGGCCTGTCTGTACATTCATGCATGTAAACATATATTCCGCATGCAAACATATGTCCTGTATGCACATGGATGTTGTCCACATACAGCTACAATGTTTGTCGTAATTGAAAGCATTTTGTTAATTTAAATAAAAATGTAAATGAATTATGTTTTACGAAATTGAATAAATTATTACACTTTCTGTTTTATTATATCTTAAATTCCTACTGAATCTGGAGCAAATGTTAACCTATAAAATTTGAGTCAAATAAAGAAACACAATTACAAAATAACTAGTAATACATACAGGATGGGCCGAAAGTTTAGACACACTCCCAGGCTAAATTTACAATGGTAATTAAAAAAACAAGAAACTGAAAAAGTAATGAATTTTTTTTTAAACTTAATTATAATGTAGTTTTTTTTTTGTTTTTTTGAAAGCATAGATTTTGAATTGTGGTTTTAAGAAATAATTTAAAACAAACAAACAAACAAAACTGTCCCAGACTAATTATAACACCTTGCTCATGAACAGTGGGCCAAAATACCTGTCAAAAGGTGGAGGAGTCTGATTGGACGTTACAGAAAACACATGAGAGCCTCAAAGTTTTGCTCTATAAAATTTTAGTTGAGGAGCCCCATCACGCTTGTTTGCTTGTTTTATTTTTTTGTTTGTTTTTTATTTTTCTGTTGAACCACAAATCAAAATCAATGACTTGATTTTGTCAAAAATTTTATTTATTAATTTACTTTTGTCGATTTTAACTTTTTTTTTTACTGACAGCTGATTTTGTCCGTCTTTAATGGGAGTGTACCTAAACATTCGGCCCGTACTGTATTTGTATGCATTCATTTTACAACATTTTTAATATTTTACTAATTATATGTAACTTAATTTGTATTTAGTTAAACTGATACAAGCATATTGCCAAATATAGGAATATATATCAACAAATTATCCACTTTATTTTAACCATTTAACTAAAAGATAATTTGATGAATCCACTCTCTCTCTTGAGTTCCAAGTACAATTAGATCATCTATAATTATGTTTAAGGTTAGATCATGTGAAAGAGATAAAAAATGCAAGGGATTGCCAAATAAAACAGCTGTGCATGAGCATGCGGTGCACCTGTCCCCCTCTGATTATTTAATCCCTCCGCCTGAAAACCAGCTGTGAAGAACCAAACCCAATTCTGACAGATTAGCAGTATGTCAGCTGACTCTGAGCTTGGAGCAGGTTCAAGCCCAATCAGAGCCCAGTGATGGCAGAATTAGTTGGTGCTGCCTCATATGAGGACACAAGAATCACGTTACACTGCCATCACTGCAGGATCAGTGAGTGGAACTGGTCAAAGTAAATGTAAATTTGTATAACCAGCACATTTTTCATGCAGCTTGAGGTACACATAAAACGTGAAATTATCATCAAGGTGGGATTTAGTTCCATGATTGATGTAAATATCTACATGGCCAGTTTAAGTCACAGTTGAAACAAAATAGAATCTTAAAATGAATTTTGAAATAATTATAAAAAAGCTACTATCAAACTTATTTGATAAATTTCTGCTGATGTTGCAATTCTTTCCTCACATTTGCACATTTCTATTGTCAGTTTAAAAACCTTATAAGAAATTATACACTGTTAGTGGTTACTAGCTTTAATTTCTAGTAACTACAGTAACAAACTTCTTAGCATCTAAGTGGTAACCACTAACAGCAATAAGAAGTTCATTAAAGTTTACTTATCCTCAGCTTCTTGTTTTTGGATTAAGAATAGATTTGACATACTAATTTTTATTGTTTACTTATTTTTGGACAGAGCTCGGCCAAGCCAGTTCCCTCTGCTATCCAAACTTCTGTCTGGGGAAGCAGCTAAGCTAAATGGGCTACTGGTAGGGATATTCTTATTACTGAGGCACATTTTGTAAACTGTTTTTAATTAATATTTGAAATATCATTCATTTTTAATATTGTCATAAATCATTCTTATTTTTAGATGTTGACAATTTAAGAAAAAAATCAAAAACGCAAGATTATAGCTCATAATAAAGATTAAAAACAGCTGATTGAGAAACTAATCAATAGATTTACAGCTAAATCTAACACAACATACTTACTGCAAGATTTAAAGGACAAACTCAACCCTTCATAAAAAATGTTAATACATTAAAGAATGAAAATCCTGCCTGCTCATGAAAGTTAAAAATAAAGATTAAACATGATTTGATGAGTAAATGTATGAAAATTCAAGAACAGCGTGAAATTTCAAGCTAGACAGCTTAGATTCTTATGGAGAATAGTCTGAAAATATCCTTTAGGTATAATTAGAAGTTGGGTTGATTTTTTTTTTCCTTTAAAGCTTTTCTGCAGGTCAGCACATGCTGATTTCAGAAAATGTGCCTGATTGGGACGTCAAGGGTTCCGGGTGAGGGTTTGCTGGAGCTGGGTGAATATGTGGAAAATGATGAAAACCCTTACCCATGAACCCAAGGACAAGTATGGGCTGGGGGCAGATTCTCCACTCTGGGTTTTTGTGCAGAAGGAAAGATGGCAGAGAGAGAGCAAGCATGAATGAAAGGTAGGGAAGGAGGGGTGTAAACTGATGGGAAGAGGGTGGAAGAGCAAAATGTGTGGTACTCTTATTCCCAAATCCAACTTATTGCCTCTTAGAGGGGTTGATCAGGTAATGACATCATGTTAGATGAGATCAACTGGAAATGAGGAGTGCAAGAGGATCAGCAGAGACGACAGAAAGAGAGAGATTGCTGAAAAAAATAAGCAGTGATGGCAGAGTAGAAATCAAAAGTCACGAGAGTTAGTAGCAGCGCAAATAAAAGCACAGCAAATGTGTGTCAACGTGAGACAGTGTGGCATGTGAGACAATGCACACACACACATGTGATGTGGGCTTGAGTGAGTATACAACTCTGTGAAAGCCTGGGTTAATGCACAATCAGATGGAGTAGTTTTCCTCTTATGATTCTGGGGACTTTTCTGTTATAAAGAGATCAGGGCCAGGGATCAAAGCAGTTAAGTCAATACGCAATCAATCAGCATAAGTCCTGCTGTTCAGAAACAGATGGTGTTTTCTCTGCAGCATCATTTCAAAATAAGCATCTATAAAGTAATGCAAGACATGTCCTTTTATTCTCATAGGCAGCACTTAACGTGGGGGATGCTGCAGGTCTCCATCAGTGAAGAGGATTTCAGGATGCATGTTATGGAAAATCAAAGATCTTTCTTTGTTGTATATTTGAAGCATCTTCAGCAGTAGGCAAAATCCTCTTCAAAATTCTGAAGTTTCGTCTCTTTTACTGTTTCTGCTAAAATCGTATTTAAAAACACACCGTATCAGCTAAAACATATGTTAACAACAAATAAAAAAAAAGTTAAATGAGTTTTTTGTTGTTGTTTCTTTTATGTTCACAAATGTGGTTGAGACTGATAATAAATTGTAATGAAATAATCCAAGTCCCAAAGTAATATTCAATAATAATGATCTTTATGGCCTCTGATAAAAGATCCTTGTAGTTCCTCTCCTAGCCACCCGCAGTCCTTAGTTTCAGTCTGACACCAAAAAAAACCCAACAAAATATGGGGAAAAAAATCTTTGATTGCTTTTCTTTTGCTTTTGGTTAAAAACCAGACACCATAAAGAGTAAATTACAGCTTGTTTCATTCTGTAACTTCATTGACATGATGTATGAACTCAGACAGAGGAAGACGGTTCTTTTTAGTGTGAGTTAGCTTCTAACACCTTTTTTTCATCTGCATATATTTTCAAAAGCCTCCATCAATGTAGCCTAAGAGGCTAAACTCAGAGCAGCAAAAGCCTTCAGTCGTCTCTTGCTTTTTATCCGGATTTTGATAAGTCTGAATAAAAATGAGAGTAATACTTTGCTACATTTTCAGAACAAAATCCATAAACAAACAAATAAAAAGAAAAATATACAGGTTATGAACACGTTTTAGAAATTCTGCCTCTGTCCAAATGCATCCTTTTCACTGCAAACATTTTGACATATTCTAGGCAGCATTATTATTATTATTATTATTATTATTATTATGTGAGTATTATATCACAGTTAAATAGCCTGAAAGAGAAGAAAAAACATATTCCTATGTTTTATGACTAGAATGCTATTTGCACAACACAGTTCATTGATTTGTTTTCGTTACTTTTGGCACGCGTGATGGTCTACAAACAGTGTCATGTTTCATTTTAATTAAAACAAGATATCTGTCATTTTTACTGCACATTTTTGTTTTTCATGGATCATGCGTAATATCAGTATTAGATTGGGATACTAAACAAACCAACAAAATACTTCCAATTTCTTTAAGACATTTCACACCTCTGAGCTGCAGAGTACTGCTGTTTTAATTTGTTCCCCTTAATAATTAACTTGAATGAACTGCCAACTCTGTTAATTTACATTAATATTAACAGTCAGGGCTTAATGCTTAAATCATCAAGTGTTAGCTAAATTTATCTTTACACAGTTGTGAGATCTTTCTCCCACCCGACCCACCTACTGTAAACCCAACACTCTCATTTCCAGGATTTGTAGAATACATTAAACATTGATTAGGAATATGTGAATAAGAAACAGGTAGAATTATCACCCTGCATGTGCTAACATGAGGCATCATTTATTACCTCCGCCAAGGAGGTGATGTTTTCAGTAGCATTGGTTTTTCTGTCTCGCTGTCTGCTTGTCTGTGTTTCAGCAACTTTACGGAAAAAGTACCGGACGGATTGGGCTGAAATTTTTACCAGCCGTGTGCCTCAGCCCAAAGACGAACCCATTAAATTTAGGTAGTGATCCAGTTCACCTTCTGGATTCAGGAATTTTTTGAAGGATTCTTTATCATTGCAAGAGCTGCTTGGTGGTGGTCTGCACTCTCCAAGTGCTTTTCCAGTTTTTTTTATGTTATAGTTTTTTTTTATGATATTGTTCTCTAATGATTTTACCCATAACCTTTGAGATATCAAAATGCCAAGCACAAATGGCACACTGATAATTTTTCATAGATCTCCCAAAATTTAACAAATCATGTTTTTAGGGAATCTTTTGTCTTCTTAAGAGAAGGCGAGCTATCTTAATTGCACACTGTGACGCAAAAAACTGGTCTACTGTGATAAAAAAAAGCTGGAACAAATTACAAAAACATGAAAGCAAATCAATTAAAATGTGTATAAGAATAAGCAAAATACGTATGATCTGATTGAACTAATTCTTGTACTCGTGCAACAAAGATTTTTATTCACAATGAGGTAAAACCAAATGGACTGTAGTACTTTTTGAAGTTTTGCAGTATTAGGCCAAAATGTCGGATGTGAAAAAAAGTAAATAGAAATGTAGTTCTCATATGATAATAGATATTTAAACGATTACATTTAAAGATTTTAGGGCAAATAGAAAATGATCTGTAAGGACATATATGACAACAAGAAGGTATCTGTGTGTGTTTTTGAGTATGTATCCTCTCTCAAGACATACTCACTCTGCATTGGGGAGAAAAAGACCTCAGACATTGGTGCTGCCTTGGTCCACTTGTAGTGAGGGGCGGGTTTTCCATGACTGGACTTGCAGCTCAGAGTCACGTTGCCTTTCACCACGGGGTTTCCTGTCATGCTGCACACTGGAGGAGAGGGAGGGACTGCAGAGGCAGACAGACAGGGTTATTACTGAATGTTCACACATGTAAGATAAGGATATACATCAGTAACCTCTTCCTGAACATGTACATTAGTTTTAATCCACTGCTTGCAATGTGGAGATTTCTCAGAGCAGTAGCCAGATTGCATAAAAATAAGTAGATGTTTTGACCCCCTCCCTTTGCTATTTCCATCTGCTTCTGGAAGATGACATAATGACTTCAGAGCCCATCAGATCCCTTAACAGCAGATGAGTTTTATTTGGACAGAGCTTTCTCACATAAATAAATCATTTTCAACGAACTGTGCACATCCAAAAATCCCTCAAAATGTACCCAGCGTTTACTTAGCCTCAACTTTCAAATCCAAAGATAGGACTGAGCTGCATCGCAGACTTTACTGATTAAATCTAACCTTTGAAAATTCTGTGATGCTACGGACCGTTACCTTTGACATTAAGCCGCATCTCTCCAGAAATGCCATGACCTCCAGGGACAATTACATGGCAGAAGTAGAGGCCAGAGTCAGTTTCTTGGGTATTGTTGATGTAGATGGAGAGGTTGGCGGAGGGCATGGCCACGCTGAAGCCCACTCTTTTGGTGAATTCATTTTGCCCATGCCCAACTTTACCTGAGCTAAAGTTAATCACCTGCACAAAGACAATCCATTAATGAATGCAACTTACAGCTCTTTGCATTTGCTGCATTACTTCAGTAACTAGAGGAAAAACTGTACATTTCAGAGCTGGCAGGGCCATTTTCACAAATTGCACAATTTTGAAATGAATGCACGTTTTCATTCATATGAAACAAGTTTAATTCTATTTGCTGAAGTCATGTCAAGATGTGCAGATTAACAACAGAAATCGACGTCCTCCATGAAGATAATCCTGACTTGTACAGATGGTGGATGTTGAAATTTAGGCTGATTTTCTGTTTGAGATAAGCTCACAGGCACCACACACTGAAATTGTTTAGATTATATTAATCACGCTGACACACACTCCGCACATGCAGAAATGTGCAGCTTCACGAGCGGCTCATATTACATAGAAATCAAGCTGAAAACGTAGATAAATTGTCCTCAGTGGCATCCTTTCCAATGCCACCCATCCTTTCCTCCTTACGTCCTTCCACTATGAATTAGACATTAGCAGCAATGATTGCAATAATCCTGAACACTACAGATTATGCTTTCACACCTAGAGATGATGAGATGGTTTTGTAAGAATACAACTGTTATGCAATATGAAAAAAATACTTGGTTGCACTTTGATTAAAACGTTAGCAGGAGCAGTTTCAGCCAAGTGCTTTAGAATTAGTAGAACCTGTTACCTTCGTCTGAGGATTAGAAAACTCACTGTACATTATTGTAATTTGTAATCCCTAAAGAAGCTATCTGTTCCTGTAGTATAACGGGGGTTAGAAGAGGGTCAAACATATGGCGACATATGCTGTTTATGTGCAATGGACATTTAAAGGAAAATTCCTAAGCTGGTGGAGCAGGGCAATAGCCTGAGAAAACAAAGCTGATGAAAGCTGGAATGAAATAACTAAAGCATTTTTAGGAGCATAAAGTTTCCAGTTCATTTCAAACAAAGTGAAGTATTGATATGATTTTTTTTCTTGCTTTTTTTTCCTTTTAAATTTTTAACTAATGGATGACTTTAAAATCTCAGACCGTGTTTAAGCTTTTTTTCATAGATGCATGCATATTTCCTAAAAATGTAAAATTTCAACATATAACTACTTCAAATAAAGGTATTGTTCTGTTTTTTTTAGCTTCTCACCTGCTTTGACTCGTTTCCTGTGAAGTGCCAAATGACAGTGTTTTGGGAAATGTCTGAGTTGGGGCTGTACCAAGCTTGTAACACCACCATCTGACCCTTCACCACCTCCATCTCTTTGCTGGGCATCTCCACCTTCTGGGTGTCACCTGGAACAATAACAACACAGACCCACGTGGGTTAAATAAAGTTGTATGACTTACAACAAGGAGCAGAGGCACAGCAGTATCGACAGATTTATCATGTCCCATTATGGATATAAGTTCTATATTGTTGGACTTATGAATTGCTGCTTGTTACTGAATTTGGGTTAAAGTTCTTTTGATTTGTTGTATTTTATGTAGTGTAATAAATGTGGTTCATATTAGCTCCATGGCTGCAACTATAACCATAAATGTACTGACTGAAAAGCTGATTATTTGCTGTGTTGAGGGTAAAAGTCATTGTGAAAGAGAGACATAATTCATGAGGATATTAGGAAGCAGCAAATCCTCCTTCTAAGAAGGTGAAAGAACAAATATTTTGTACTTTTCCTTATGGTTACATAAGCACAAAAAACTGCCAGTAGATAACTATTAGTGGCTCAGACTTAATTGCTATTGCCTCTGCTTTCAGTTTTAGATATTATTACAATTATCTGCAGGATTTTTGCACATCTTGCACATGACAGAGTAGTATGAAAAATTATACAAGACAAAGAGAGAGAAAAAAAAACAGTTTTCATTGTTGTTACTCTATTTCTGAAATTTGCAAATCTGATCTGACACCTAATTAACAATCACCAAAAACCATTAAACAGTGTTTGTCTGAGCACCCAGCAGTATGATACCTAATACAGTCATACATGTAAATGTATAACAGCAGACGGAAAACAAATGTTAATATTGTATAAATAAGAAAAATGTTTTACCATGTTGGTTAAAGCTGCTTAATCTAAATTAAATAATCATATACTGCAAGATACTTTTGCTGCGTTGAGATCTTAGCATTTTTATACATCACAGCTTCTAATTTTCAACTGACAACTTTATACGCAGATTTTTCTTTATTTAAATCATAGCACATCCATTTCATTTACACATTTTGTTCCAAGGTTGCAAAATTGGCTTGAAATAAAATCTATTCTCAACCAATACAAGGAAACAAGAGCAAAGTGCATCTTTAAAAAAAACAAACAAAACAAAAAAAATTCTCAATCTATATGATATTCTGAGAAAATGTGTTTTAAGCTTATTGAAAAGAAATGTAGTTATGTTGCAGGTTTACAAAAGGCCCTTTCAAATAAAACACCACATTATTTTCCCATAAGAACAAAATATGAGGACTAAGTTGATAAAGAATCTAAAACTTACAAAAACCTAATTATACTTACATAGTTTCAATTAAATGTCATCCATTTCAACTGATCTCAGATCTCATCCCACAGCTATGACTTGTAACAGAGTTTGAATTCTAAATAAAAAATAATTTCAGGTCGAATTTAATACAGAATGATGTTGACAAATAGCAAGACACCATTTAACAGCTGAGGTCCACATCTCTCTGTTGCTCCCATCTATCTACAGACCAGAAAATATACACCAACAGGAAAACATGCCCAAACAAACACAACCTGTCATAGAATAAAATACATTTTCATAGAAAAATTGAGCAAAATGCTGCTACAGAGAAGAAAAACCATAGCAACAAACAGGATGTGATCATGCTCACAGCAGCTGATGACAAAAAGAGAAACAAGATAATGTGGATTAAAAAAAAAAAACAGTGAGGAGGATGTCCAACTCACAGGGCGCCCAGTCACCCGAACCAGACAGCTGAAGCTGGATCAGCTGATCCCAGCAGCCGGGGTCCATCTGCGTCTCCAGTTTGAAGCTTGGTTCTAAAACTACAGCAAAAACTGAAAAAAGAGCTGCTGCCACTTCAGCTGCAGGAAAGGAAACTGGTAAAAGTGTTCCTCATGTGCTCAGATAGCTGGTCAGGGATCAAGGGTAGGTAGGGATGAAAGAGAGGGAGTAATATAATTCATAGATAGACAGCTGAAATCTCCACATCTGTTCAGCTGGGCACGCCTTCCTCCTTTTCCAGACGAAAAGCTGGTAGAAGCAGGAGAATTAGGCAGTGGGTGGTGCAGGAGAGCTGAAGTGAGGTGGGGGGATATAGATAAGTAATGAAATTAAATGAAAAATGTATATGTTGTAGAGACGGTGTTTGTGTCAGAGAGCCAGAATGCAAGGATAAATAAGAATGAGAGGAGCAGCAGAACTAGTGTTTGACATGTGGTTCTGAGGCAGAAGCTACCTCACTCCTCCTGGGACTGCGTGGCCCACCAATGGGGTCTTAATTTCTGAATCTCTGAGTCTGGTAAGTCCTGCTGAGTAATCCCAAAACAATCACAAGCTCAGTCCTCTCACTTCACATGAGCAAATGCTGAACATGGATATTACGTAACATATGGTCATCTCCCACACTGCCCCTGCCGTCATAATCAGAACACCATGTATGCTCTCCATGGTACAATTAGCAGATCACGGCCTCATTTTTAATACTTCATACCACATGATCTCTGCTAAGCTTGGCTTTAATCTTAAAATATATTCTAATGATTACAAATGAGGCACAAAAGCAAAAGATGTATTTAAAAAATTGAAAATACACACAAAAAGGCAAAATGCAAGTGGAAAAGAATGAAGAAGTGTAATTTTTATATACAGTAACAGAGTATTTCCCCTTTTCAGGTATTCTGCAATCAAAAAAAAATAAATTAGAGCACTGCATACTGTTTTACAATAATGTTTATTCATCATGTCATAGACACCTTTTGCACACCTTTCCTATGTAACTGCGCACCCTTTCAAAATGCCCAAACTCCTCGGTCAAACTTTGACATTCAGAAAAACCACTATGCTGGAACAGCAGCCTGGGGTCACTTCAAAGATGCCTGAAGAAGTCTGTCTTTTTTAAATTCTGATCTCTGTGATAACTGAGCATAATGGCTGCTAAAGACTCCTTCCTTCATGATCACTGGGGCACTGTTCCTATTGGCTGAAATTTAAAAGACAAGACTGAGTAAACCTAAACTGTGACCTTCAATGTCTCAAAAACAGAAACCATATTTTTGAATGGGAGAAAAAAACACGCTAACATTTAGCCTTATATTTAAGCAGATCAACTATTCACTACGTTTATCAGCTTAACCTTTAAAACTCCAAACCATTTCTTTAAACTATTTGGTCTGCTGTTTTTTTTTTTTTATGTAAAATGCCTTTTGATCCTAGTTAACATACTGACATAATTTTCTTCAGGACAACCTCAGTTGTCAGATTATGAGGGCAAAAATGATGTAAAATGACTGTATCAATAGATATAGCATATAGAAAATGATTTAAAATAAGAAAGTGAGATAAAACAACAAAATAAGCTATACAGTAACACTTGGCAGCGCCTGCAATCTAGCAGAGTTTTAGGGGTTAACTGATTCATTCATTCTTAGATTGGAATTGATGGGAATATACTCAGATATCCTACCATATCTTTTAATGGAGATTTTTCCATTTACCACTTTCTGTTTATCCTAGACTGGGTTGTGGGGGCAACAGTGTGAGCAATAGCATGCTCAAAGCCACACTTGTCCAGCTCTTCCAGGAGGAAACCAAGATGTTCTCAGAGTAGCTGAGAGGCATTATCTCTCTAGTAGATTGTGGTTCTAGCCTGAGACTTCCTTCCAGTGAAAAACCTTTCTCAGGAAAGCATCAGGTAGACACATGACCAGATCCTCAGATCACTTTAACTTGCTTTTTTATGTAGGAGTAAGTACTGTAGGATTATCAAGCTCCTTGCACCCTGTGAGCTCAACCATCGTTCAAGGGAAGCTTATTACAGCCACTAGTAGTGACATTTTTACTCTTTCAGTCATGCCACACAGCTTGTGACCATAACTGAGGGTTGGAGCGTAGATTAACTTGAGTCAACAGTCTTTCTATTCAGCTCAGCTCTCTTCACCACAAGAGGCCAGACTGCCATCTCAGCAGATATTGCTCTAATCCTTGTCTATATCCCACATCATTCTAGCCCCACTCATGAACAAAACCTCAAGACATGACATTTTACCCTTTAATGCTCTGCGTATTATATTTGATACACACAGTTTCTGAGATCTATTGAATCCCTTTAAAATCTGTCAGGGACAATGGATGGAAATGAACTTTGAGCTATAATCCGGCATGTTTACATTCATATCATATGACATGTTCACTACTTTGCATTGTTCTGTCCAAATTAATGAATTGAAACTGAAGCTTTATTTACTATTAAAGGAGCCCTATCATGAAAAATCGACTTTTAAGAGCTTTTCAGCATGTTACTGTGTTATTTCCTCATAAAAAACTTCATTTAAGTCGTTTTTTCTTCATTTGTGCATATTTGAGTAATATATATGAATATTCAGGCCAAGCTGTAGCTTCCTTAACATAACTGACTGACACCGGTATACGCAACGAGGTGGCACCAATCACGAAGCATCAAATACGCATGCGCAGCATCGTAGCAAGACGCCCTCTTTGTTCAACAGAAGAAACTAACAGCCTGCAGGAAGATTTCCTCAGAGACAAACAGCCATCAGCGAACAGACGTTTGCTCCAGAGTTCAGGAGAAAAGTTTTTTTTGTTTTTTTTTAAGCGGCAAGTTGGGAAAAATGTGGTTGCGTTCGGGGTGGAAGTTTATTTGTTGCCAGAAGTGGTTGGATCAAAACGGAGCAGAAAAAAAACCCCTCAACTTTGTGTGTGAACTTCACTCCTGACAACTTCATGTATCTCGGGCAGTAAAGTGTTTTTTTTCTCAGGGATTATTTCTGAAAACTGACGCAGTTCCACCATAAAAACGCTTCTCGGACAGACAACAACACCGGTGAGTGAAAAAACGTCTCTCAGCTCAATGCTAAGTATTAGCCCATGATTTGTTTGCTAATTTACTTACTTGTCAGGGGTCTCTGTGGTACTTCTGTGGTACTGCGTGTACTTCATATCAGACTCTGAGTCGAGCGCATACAGCTCCATAACAGGCTGCTCCATTTTATCCCGTCGATCGGAGTCCGATTATCCATCAATGTTTACAAATAACATCCATGTGAGTGCCGGTGCCAGTGCTAAAAACAATTCTGTGACCCTTCAGAATGTGTATCTCTTTCCAGGCGACGTTCATGAAATGGGCGTAAAACATGTTGCAATTGGTCGAGAGCTCCGTGGTTCAGTAGTCAGCCATCTTACTTCTGTGTTGGAAATGGTGAGGATTGAAGAAGGAGGGGGGGAAGGGAAAAATATGGAAGGGGGGGGGGAAAAAAAGGGGGGGAAAAAGGGGGGGGGGGGGGGGGGGGGGGGGGGAGGAGGGGGGGAAAAAAAGGGTATAGGGGGGGGGGGGGGGGGGGGGGGGGAGGGGGAGGGGGGGGTGAGAAAGGGGGTACTGGCGTTGTGAGAAAGTGCAACAACGCGGAGGGACGAGTGCTGAAGTATGAAGTAAATAAAGAAATCTGTATAAATTGCGAGCAGAGGGAGCGCGCTGGTACTGCAGCTCCAGGAGCGGTCGGAGTGAGTGGAGGAGTCGCTATAAATTACTGTCATAAGTGTAAGGATGTGATGTCTGTTTCTAATGAAGTACGCTTGTGTTTCTGTCCGGGTCAGGCTAGATTCGCCAGCCTCCATGCAGCGCTGCTGCTAGGAGAAAAGCTGGTGCGGGACTGCGTAGATCCGGTTGGTCAGACACGAAATTTAACACAAGGTCAGATAGAGTAGGTGCATCAGGGCCACGCAGTTTTCGCCGAAATGGCGTCAGCGCTGGTTCTGCGGTTAAGCAACAAATGTTACGTCACTCGGCGGAGACCGATTAGACGCATGATAAAACTAATATTTAACACCAAATTAGTTTCTATAGTAGCGATGGGAACATATTTAGCTTATAAATGCCTGTATTTGACTTTTGGAACGTTTGAAAAGCATGATACAGCTCCTTTAAAAAAAAAAAAAACAACAACTTTGCCAAAATCCTTAATATCCCTTTATGTACAGTATACAATCTGATACTTGTGTTCAGAACCGTGGTGGATAATTTTTGTACTGCAACAATTCAGACATATCTCACGGTAATAAGCAGTACATCTAAGCAAACTGTTACTTCCACCAAGTAAGTAATGTCAGCATTTGTTTGTTTCTCTGTTTGTTAGCAAAATAACTGAAAAAGTTAAGAACGGATTTAGATGAAATTTTCAGGGAATGTTGATAATGGCACAATGAAGAACTGGTTAATTGTTTTTGAAGGATTTATCATTGCGAAATGTGGCCATATGGAGAATTGAGCTGCTTGGTGAAGGTCTATACTCTCCAAGTGCTTTTCTACAGTAAACACAATGTATTATATTATTATTATTATTATTATTATTATTATTATTATTATTATTATTATTATCATCATCATTTGCATTTTGTTAAAAGGCCAAATGAAGATTTTAGATTTTTTTCTTAAATGGCATTTTTTGCATTTCATTTTTTGGGTCAGGTATTCAAGAGTTAAACTCCTCTTGAGGTAAAAGCTGATTCTTTCCAACCGAACTATTTTACCTCGCAAGGACAATGGATTCATTATGACTGCTTTACATACAACTGAAAACCATCCAGTGCCAACAAGAGGTTGTTTCGATGAAGCTAACAGGACCACTGTGCAGAAAGCAACGATTCAAACTTGTTTGCTGAACTGGAAACCTCTGTACCAATGACAAGTTTGCCCAATATATCCTAATATGGCCACATTTAACCCAAGAGATCTGTAGCCTCTTGTAACAGCAGTCTATGAGTGCATTTATAGTTACCAACTGAGGAGATGTCAATGCCAAATGTGACACATAAATGCAAAAATCCTCTGCCATCTAATCAAGAGGCCTCATATTCCAGGTCTGCTCATGTCAGTAGTGTTGAAAAATAAAGCCATCTACTGGACAAGCATACATGAGATTAACATCTTTATCATCATCATGCTCAAGTCTGGCTGTTTTGATTGATAATGTACAGTAACCCAGGCTGCAGATGAATTGTGTATTTTCAGATTTAAAACACAATTTTTCCATCACAAATCCTGTTAGAGCTCCAATTTAATTTCCTTCCACTATTGTCTTGATTGTCGCAACAGTGAAGTAGTGTATTTGCTGGAGCAACTGCTGACTGAGAAAATGGTCATGTTTTGGATTTGATCACGTCTTGTGAACAACAAATCATTTAATGCAACTCTGCAGGTGTTGCATGTTGATTGATATGCATTTACTTAGATCAGCAGAGAGACAACCGGGATGGATCAGGTTTTTTTTTTGTACGTCACTGAGTCTGCAGGATGCATGTAGGAAATAATTCCAAACAGCACACAGAAACTGATGAAGTAGGAAAATGCATTGTAGTGTTGGCACCCAGAGTCTTGACTTTTCTTGTGTTTCTTTGAGCAGGTTTATCTTCAGAACTGTGTCATTCAATTGTTTATCAAATGAAGTAAAATCTTCACTAATCCGTAGGCCTCTCCATCTGGGGTGTGTTTGTGTGTATGGGTGAAGAAAAAGCAGTTTAAGATGTGGATATCTAATTGAAGTCAACTTAAATCCTTTAGAGGTTTAAAAAAAGAAGAAAGAATTGAAGATACTAATAGAGAAGATACTACTTTCATACTGTGTATCAACTTTGCCCTAACTGCATTTCACCACAGGCTATAAATAAGTCTAGCCACATTTTACATCTGCTAATTGGATTCTTTTTTTTTAAAATAAAGATTTTTTTGGTTGTTATTGTTGTTTCCTGCAGGGCATTGTGGCTATGAGAGTCTCAGCTGGAAAACAAACAAAACAAAAAAATAAAAAATAAAACAAAACAAAGAATAATAAAAAAAAAAAAGAAGAAGAAGGCTATGTGCCAACCATATCATGCTCGTCTGATCTGGGGCACAATTTAGAGACCTAATGTGTGTTTGTTGTAGTGTTGTGTGTCGTCTATAGGGGGAGGCACATTACTATGAAAAACACATCATCTGATTATGAGATAAATCCACAGTGGAACTCATCACATCACCAAAACAATTAAATCTGACTGCAAGACTCGCGAAATGAATAGATGAAGTGTAAAAATAGCTATACGAAAACAAGTCACCCATGACTGAAAAAAATAAACAAACGTGTGTCATTGCTTTGAAAAAAACACATAAGATTTGCACATTTAACAAGCCATTCAGATCTAATGCTGCTACGTTATGATCAAGTGAAGGATGAAAAGTCAGTGTTTCCCTCAAAGCCCACAGGGAGCCACGTAGGACTGTGTGAAGATAAACTGATCCTCTTTAACCAGCCGCACTCTATCTCCCAGAGTAATCTCTGCTTCCATCCATGTCTGTCTCTCCTGTGAGTCCCTCTCTGGAGCTAAAGCTTTAGCTGAGGCTCAGATTTACTCTCCATTTACACCTCTTCCTCTTCTCTTCCCTGTCGGTACAACGCAATAGCCTGTCTCCATGGAGATTATTTTGAGGGGTGTTGTCCTAAAGAACACTGAGAGAACCAGTACCCAGTGGTACCAGTCAGAAATCTAGTCGAACTCCACTTGGAGTGTGTGGACCAAATTCTAAGCAACGCTTTAAAAATGGATCCTCCTGATATTTGGCAAAATTACACAAAATAAAATAAAGCTACTTAAGAGACTAGTTTGTTTTTTTTGTTTTTTTTTTAAATAAAATAAAATCCTGATCAAAAATAACTTCATGGTTCAACTAGAGGCCAAGGTCATGACATCCTACAGTATGTGAAAAGCAACATGATTTGAAAGTAGGTCCTACTGTATGGTAAAGACCCCAGCTTTCTCTGGGTTTAAACACAGAAAGTAATCTTGTCAAGTTGTGTTGTGCATGCAGATATATCTGTTGATCTGTTTATCCTCAATCTTCACTATCTTTACAATCTTTAATCTTTATGTATTCTATAAAGCTTCAAACGAGAGAATGGCTGAACATGTATCAGAACACAAGGAAACATGCTCAGATTCAGTTTTATTTTGTAACTATTCAGCCAAATTTAAGATTTTAGTAGAAGATGATTTAAATAGTAAATGGACCCAACCGTTAAGCGGGCAATCTTTGAGATATTTAGAAAAGAAAAAGTCATGCCAGGCTGTTAGGTCAGGCTTCAATGTTAGGATTTTGATCAGGACATTACACCATATGTCTGGCTCTCATGCTCTATAATTCTCCCACACACAAGTTTTAGAGAAGCAGCATTTGTTAGATAGTTCCTTTATTTTCTAAGTGTCCGAGCTGAAATGGAAAAATCCAGCTAATCGACAGTGCAAAGGAGGTGCAAACTTATTCAAATTTAGCCCATTTATTTGCAGAGGAACATGCAAGAGGTCTTGCTAGTTCTGACTGGTTCATGTTTTGCTGGTAAAACAGGGATTATGGATTATCTTCATCATGGACCTGGTAGTGTCATGACTGAAGCAAATATTAGCCTATGGTGAATAATCTAATCTTAATCATCTCAACACCAAATAATAATCAATCAAATAACAACATTACACATACTTTTCAACTGCTTGGAAATAAAATCCGGATTAAAAGAACAGTCAAATAAACAGTATTCTTATTCTCATTCTAATATTTCATATTTTTACATTTTTATATTTTTTTGTGTGCTTTTATCTTATAGTTTATTATATTTCATTGAATGCACCGTGGGGGCAAGAGAGATGTAATTTTATCTGTGCCGTATGTCCACATGCTGCACACTTGACAATAAATTGAAGCTGAAGTATTGTTTTGCTTACCCCCCCCCCCCCCCCCCCCCACACACACACACACACACACACACACACAGCACACACGCAACACACACACACAAACAGATCTCTGACTTAGTACAATGAGCATGAAAACATTTGTGGCAGCTGACAGATTTTTTTGTCATGATATCCTCTGTCCCCAAACTACCTGATTAAAATAAAAAGGGGTCACAGCTACGGGTGAATCAGGGCTTTTTGAGAATTGCAGCATGTTTTGTGAGTACTGAGCTGCGATCTGTGTCAGAATGGTGTTGCAAAATCTTTTAATGACCTATAAATATTGACACATGCAAGAAATAAGAACACAAATGTGAATTATTTAAGCAGCAGATTCCTTCAACTCATTATAACCTCTCATCATTGTAGCTCACAACAAAATCTGGGTGACCTTTGGAATAATGTTGAAAAAATTAATTTCAGAAAAATGTTTAGTCCCCCCCATATATATATATATATATATATGTATATATATATATTTGGCTGCATTGTTAAAGTGTCTCACATTGCTTTCCAATTTTGGTTAATGTTTCTTCCGTTTTTGCGCTAAATGCCACTGCCGTTGCCTCCCCCCCTCAGTTAAAGATTCATGCTGCAAAGAAATGCCAAGCTTTGTGCACCAGTTTTTGAATTCCTTTGATGGTTGTTTTGTTTGTTTTGTTGTTTTTTGTGAAATTTTTGGGAAAAAAGAGGATCGGTATTTTAGAAAAATCAAGATTCACATTTACCAGAATCGTGCAGCCCTAATATATATGTATATATATGCTGACCAAGTACAAGGACGAGTACTTGCCAATACCGAGTACCGATCCGAATACCTAATTAATGGGGATAAGTTAAATTAGTGAAAGACGTTTCTTTTCCTTTTCCTTTTTCTTTTTCGGTTTGGTTATTTGTTTTAAATAAAGAGAAGCATCTCTGCATGCTCAGGTGTGATGCGGGCATGTTTGTTTGTTGCGGGCAATGATTGTTCGACCCACAGAGTGTGTGGGTCGAGACGCCGGGCTGGAGACACCAGATCATGTCTGTGACAGTGCATCGATGCAAAAGCAGCCTGCAGGCTTGTTGGGCTCCGTCAGTGCCCTCTGAAATAAAACTGTATCATATAATATAATGTGAAACAAATTATCTCTCTTCCCTCCTATGATCAGGCCTGATTAACAGCTGCTTACTGTTCGTGCTGCAGGTGCTCTGGTCACAACTGGCAGCATCACAACGAGAGACAGGTAAATAGTCCGCTCCATCACTTCTTGTAAAAAACTTACAATTTTAACTGTTAAAAAAAACAAACAAACAAAAAAAACAACCTTGATTTAATAGTAATTTCTTTCGTAAGTGGCGATGGTAGCTATGAGTGGGATACTACCTTGTAAGAAATAAAAGCTTACAATAAGTCATTAGAAGCTTATAAACAGCCTCTGATGCAGCTGTTGTTTGCTGTATTTTAGCAATGCATCATCATAATTTTACATATTTAAACTCATACCAGCTTAAAAAACATAAACTTGGAAAGCGTAGGAAACAGAATTAGCAGGAAACTTACCACCGATAAAGTGAATCCTGAATGAAATGTCCGAAACTCTATGTATGTATGTCGGGGTGCCGCAGGTCCAGGGACACGATTTAGGTCGGATATTTTTTCTAGCCTCGTGTAATGAAAAGTGTCTTATAATTTTAAAAAGATATAAATTCAAAGCTGCTCATTTCAAAGAGCACATTCCTGTCAGCGTGGCAGCGTAAACACCACGAGTCACTTGACGTCCGGTATCAGGTGCTGTCGGGAGCGAGTAGTTTACAAGTACTAGTACAGCAAAATAGCCTGGGTTCGAGTCCCCGACACGACACTCAGGTGAACCACTGTGGACCCCTGAGCAAGGTCCTTAACCCCCCAACTGCTCCTCGGGTGCTTTAATTAGCAGCCCACTGCTCTCAGGCTCAACCTTGGATGTTGGCTTTCAGGCAACATTACCACCCCAAAAAATACAATGTTGGTGAGAAATGAAAGAGGAGGGGGAGGAGGAGGGAAAAATTACGTGTATATGGTTATTGATTTTTTCTAAACGGTTATGATTTATTATCTGTGTACCCGTCTACATGTGTGTAGATGTTGACACCCCTAATATGTATAAATATGTATAAACATACATATATACAGTATATATATATATATATATATATATATATATATAATATATATATATATATATATATATACTGTATATATCAGGGATGGGCGATATGGACTAAAAATGTATCACGATAATTTCTCTTATTTATCACGGTAACGATAAGTGACAATAAAAAATATCAGCATAATGTTTTGTATTATGAATTTGACACTAAATTCTGTCTTGAAAGCCCTACAAAATACTAGAAGCCACGAAACTATATCAATTAAGTTCAAGTAGTGCACCTGTATTGCAAAACTGTAGTGACACCAATCAAACAAGTCTGAAATATGAGAGACCAAATTCCACATTTATTCAAACGATGCAAGCAGCAAAACTAACTGGGCTATAAAAAAAAACAAAGTAGTGTAACTGCAAACACAACTTGATAAATTGTCATCTCATGATAAAAAAAGATAAATTCAAATTGTTATTGTGGGGAATTTCTTTGACGATATATCGCACATGATAAAATATCGCCCATCCATATATTTATATATATATATATATATATATATATATATATATATATATATATGTATACACACACACACACAAACACTGTATACATATAGACGAATAAAACTGGGTTACTCCCTGACTTTTTGACGGACAGGATAGACAGGAATGTAGGACAACAAAACAGCTTTGTTTGGTGTAAACTGCTATTGGAGTGGCCCTAAAGGCTTATAGCAGATGGTGCTTCAATAATAAATATTTGGGGAAGGCTCCTTTAAATTGGATTACATTAGTGTAATCTCTGCAGCTATTTTAAAACATTTTGAGTGTGCTATCTCATCATAGTGACTTTAATCCCTCATAACTTTTGATTGTGTTCAAATTGATTTTGGTCGCACATATGGCTCCAAACTCCCATCAGCTTCCTCTGGTTCTAACTGCCAAATCACAGGATTTTACTCTCCCAGGGAATTTTCATTTAACATTCATATCAAATAAGATCAATATCAGATGTGGAGTGAGGTAGTAGACAGTAATGAAAAAAAATAAGTTGGATAAAGCGGAGTGGATGGGAACAGCTTAAATTCAACTAGAAAAAGTGACAACTTAAGTATTTGTAACAAAAAAAAAGACAAAAAAAAAAAATCTTTACCCTCTTTAACATTAAACAAGGATAAAAAAAAATGAAAGGATTAGAGCATTACATGTTCACTCCAAACAAATCTTTTTAAGCTTTGAAAAATTATTCATATTACACATCAAAATTGTGCATTGATGGAGATAATTTAGAAGCAAAATAATTGTCTTCCATCAACATTTAAAGGTTTTTACATACTTGACGAGAATAGAGAACTTTGTTCTTGTTCTCGAGGCAGCAAGAACAAGAAAAAAGTTGGTTTTGGTCTGGTCAATATATACTCCATGACAAGCTTCACCTGTAATGGGGCAGCGGGGAAGTGACTGTGTTGACTCAGTGATTGTACAGCATCACAAATCGTCAGCGGCAGGGTGGAGTTGTGCACAGGGTGGTGCACGTGTAGTTAAACGCCAAGTGTTTTGTATACATTTTTTTTAATACCTTCTTTCCAGCTCGATTAGCTGTTCATTAAAACTATCCATTTAACCTTGCATCTGTGGAAATGCAGAAGCAGCAACTTTCTGCTTCAAGTTTTTCCGCATTTACCACACCAACCTCGAATGTCCAACCAGTCGCAAATTTCTTCTCGGAGCCTGATGAGAAGAAAGTTCTGCCCGGCTGTGGTGTCGAGAACAGGCTGCAAGATGTCCTCAATCATGTCTTGTGGTCTCGAGAACAAGAACAAAGTTTGAACAAAGCACAAAGTATGTAGCAGTCTTAAAGGGGTGGAACGGAAAAACAAATATGTCTGACATCAGCACCCTGGACAGCAACAGTAATACATTTGTAAATATGGAAGTAATTAATTATGATCACAACACAAAGACAACGAAAGAGACCCATAGACAGTTTATAAAGACGGACAAAGTTTTCACCCACATAACCCATTGGTTTTTGATGAGCTATGTTGAAGTCATTGGGTGGTTCCCACATCTCCATCTTTGCTGTGTCACGTGGGTTTTCACTCCCGGAAAAATACAAAAATGGGTAAATAGAGGGGGCTATGAGGGTCGGGGCAAACGATTGTCAGTCAATCTACTCTGATGTGGGAGGTAACCGAGCTAATGAAGAAGCTACCGAAGATATGTGGGCTAAAGGTAAGGCACCTCTCGCTGTTAGCCAGCTAAAAGACCACTGCTGTGCTACTCTGCAACTGGCTGAGGCCTTCCCAGGAGCAAGCAGGGAGCTAGCCACAAGCCACTATGGCTAACGCCAACAGCCGGTCTGCTGCCTGTCAATCAAAAGGACATGCCCCTAGTTATGTGTAACAGCACTTCCACATCGGCCTCAATTTTCTTCACCAGTTTGCCATTGGTGAGATCATGTTTTTGAATGAAAAAAAAAACACACACACACAAACAAACATGCTTTACTCAGATAAAAACTGAAGCTGGGTGTCAAAACTGTCAAAGAGAAGGTGAAGAGGCTTGATTTCTTGTAGCCAGTCATAATCAGAACAGGACTGCTGGGCGGGGCATGAAATTTGCACCTGCCCACAGGCCAAATGCGGGTAAATTTTGTGTTTGGCGAGTGAAACTGTCAATCTACCTGCCACATTAGCAGGTAGCCAATAAGACAACACTGAGCAAGTGTTGTGTTGTTGACCAATCATGTAGCCTGTTTTTTTGTTAAGCAAAACCTGCTTAAGAGTATTTTTGCAGGCTACCTGACCCGTTGCAGGACTCTGGTCTGCTCCTCCTCTTTTGAGGACTCAGAGCCCTAAGTCTGTGCTCTATGAAAGAGTTTTTCAGTGGTTGCCTGACCTTGACATCACAGTGTAATATTGTTTGGATTTTTAAAACAATGTTATTATTGTTTTATCCAAATGTTATTCAATCAAAGCATCAGACTCTTGTCTTGAAAAGCAACATAAACTTAATATGTACAAATTTACTAGGAGATTGATGTAAAAATCTAAGAAAAAAAGGTGAACCTGGATACATACAGTGACAAAGAAACATTGATGAATTGCAGCTGGGTGTTAACGGGGTTTGTAAATAAATGAAACCATCAGTGAGATGATTGGTTGTTTGCATTTCTGTTATTTACTATTCTAAATGCCTGTCACACCAGGCCAGACACTAAGGGCCAGATTTATTAAGATCCAAATTTGTGTGTAGTAATTTGCCCATGCAATCTGGAATTTTGCGCGAGGGGCTGAACCACAGTTTGTGGATGATTTACAAAGAGTGATCGTGCAAATGACAGAGGGTGCAAACGGGTTGGAAACCCCCCTATATGAATGAGGATTTTGTGTGTGGCAAATTGCGAGAGACGACAGTGCAAAAGGAAATACGACCCACAAAGGGAGATATTACTGGATGAAGGAGATGAAAATATAATTTAAAATAAGTATGATAAATACCAAAATTTAAATAATACAACAGGTATCCGTGAAGAGTCTCAGAAGAGGCCAGTTTTTGAGGACATGGATCAGGAGTTGCTGAACAAATGAAAGGATCTGCAGCTTCGACATGGTCTCTATCACGCACAAGGTGCGCTGTTTGGCACCAATGCCAACGGCTTCAGAGGTTTGCGCAGCCAGATGACTGTGATCCTGTCCAGCCGCTGAAATCCAAGTTAAAATATGACGTTGGCAAAAAGTGGAAATAAAAAGACATAATTAATGCAGCTTTAGTTCTCAGTAAGCTCCACACCAGCTGGAATTGTATTATTTTACACGTGTTAGATAGCCTAGTGGTGTTTTTGTGGTGATTTTATTGAATTCAACAATGAGAACTAAATCGTTCCCCTCACTGCTCATGAAAATTATTTTGAATCAGATGTGTGCGTTCCAGGACTGTCCTTAGAAGCTGCAGACTTTTGTGCGCAAAGCTGCAATTTTCACCTGCTTTTCAGATGTACTAAAATAGACACGAATGCTAAATTAATATATTTACATTTTCTCCTCCCATCACACGCACAATTGCATGTAAACGCCCCATATTGCATATTCATAGCAACAGAAGTGCAAAATGGATAAGAGGCACTATTTAGCACGTTTTAACTTTTAGCGTGCTGTTAATAGGTCATTTTATTGCATGAGCAATGAGAGAGCTCACGTTTTTATACATACAAACCTTTGTTAGATCCAGCCCTTAGTCATTATGTAGGTCTAGCTTGTTTGTTTGTTTAGTCATAAATGATGAAGTTGGTTAATAACTCGACAGTACTTTAATGTGTACCTATTCTGTAGAAGTTCACCGTGTCCTTCACCTTTATTTTAGGCACAAAAAAAATTTGGGCTGGTAAAAAAACCTCTGTGGCGCGTGGATTTCAAAATCCACCTGCCACAGTGGCTGGTGGCCAAAAAGTTAATTCAGCCCCTGCTGTTGAAACTGCTGTAACTGAGAACTTACTAAAGCACAGAGATAGATTAAGTGAAAAAATACAATTTTAAATTTTTGTCTTTTAAAACTTTTTGTGGGCTTTTTTCATCCACAGTATGAGTTACTTCCTCTATTTCTTCTGTATGACCCAGTCAATGCTATAACTGCCAAATATTCGGACATATAATCCAAAGTAGTCTTATTTTTAAATAATAAGCATGGCTGCCTTTGTTCTCTTGGATAAAAGCTGATACTTCCAATTCATTTGAAACTGTTCAAAATAACTGAAACCATTTAATGAGGTTTTCTTGCTGCGCTGCTGTCTTCTGCTGTAGCGTAGTAAAACAAAAATTAAGATTAATTGCTACAAAGAGCTTATCTTGAAGCATTTCCGTTGTATTCCAATTACTGCATTTTGTACCGATATATTTACAGTAATGTTTTTGTTTTCTGAGCTATTTCAGACATAAACCAAAGCAAGCTGTGGTTTTATTGGGGATATTTCTTGGAAGATACTTTTTTGACCCGCCTAATGCTTCTGGACATCCCTGGTTATAGAATTGGTTGCTTGGCAACGTTTACTGCATCAAACTGTTGTTTGCCAAGAAAATGTTAAAACATGCCCTCGGACCACAAACTGACCTTTTCAGATTTCTGTTTTTGAGTGGACCAAACAAAGCTTCAGTGATATGTGAACTTCAAACAAAGCCAAAGCAAAGCGCTTCCTGTTGTTAAGCTGGGCTAATCTACAGATATATTTCTGCAACACACACACAAAAGCAGTATCAGTCTTTTTTTTTTTCCCATAAAAAATGCTTAATATCTGCATGCAGCAATTTCAATCAGTTTTTTCCATCTTCCACAACTTTCCTAAAGCTTTAACTTAAATTTCTATTATAAAATCCTGGATCATCATGTTTGTGTTTTACTTCTGCACAAAGAAATTCCTTACTAATAACAAAAGTAGCCATTAAAATAAAAAACTACTTTGGGTTCTGCACACTCTCACTGTCTGACCACCAAAAGTGGAAGGATGTGGCTCAGTTGATATAATGTAGAAAGAGAGAAATTTAGTGTGAAATATTGTGAGATTCAATGAAATACAAAGTTGAAAAGGTCCAATAATTACCCAGTTACAACATTTTTAACAATTTCAGAAACATTAGATCATCAGAATATGAGTTTCTGACATCATGACCTCTGATAATCATCCAGAATGCTTGTATTTCTCACCACACATTTATTTTTGCATAACTGTGAGCATGTGCACTTCTGGCCTTTCCTCCGATCTACAGGGGCTTACTAGAGATCAAGAACTGTGTAAACCTTTTTACACGCAACACATTTGTACCCTGGACTCTCTTTACAGAATTTCTGCACATGCACTGTGTGTGCACTTGCAGCAAAAGAAACATGTTGTTTACATGTATTGCTTGCATATCCTCTTATAGCTCAGACATCAGACATATTTAACCACAATGCCTTCTGAGCTGAACATAGATCAACACAAACAAATTGTAAGCAAAAGAACAAAGAAACAAGATGGAGAAAGTTCAGGCTTTGATCATATGTGTAAGTAAAATACAGGCAAGATATAAGTGTTAATGTCATGAAAAGAAGGACTCCTTGGTGTATCAACTTAAAGGGCTTCAATCTGTACAACTTGGATTTAATTTATGAGCTGTTTAAAAGTTTTATAATGGACAAAAGTGGGAGATGAGGACAGAAGCTAATCCTTTCCAGTTCTGATGAATTGGTGAGTCTGAATTGGACTAGTGGATGCCAGTGGCCTTTTCATCCCAGCTGTCCATCACAAGTCCCCCAGTGTCCTTTCCAAACACTCTTCTTGCCAGCTCTTGGGTCCTAGAGGCTTGGAATTAAAGGCAAGATGAGAGCTTAAATGGGTCTGCAACGTTACACCACAACAGAACCCATAAACACCACGCCACCCCTCACACTATCTCGGGTCTTTGAAGGAGATATTTATAAACCATTAGTGTGGTAGCGGGCAGGGGTTGGCCGTTTTATCTCCCAGATCTGTCATGTGTTACTGAGTACAAGGCAAGCTGTGCTGACAAGAGTGACAGAGTGAAGGCTGATGGAGCTGCTCTGCTCAAGTCCAGGGTCGAACGCGATGGCTGCTGCCCCCATCTGCCCCGCCACTTTACTGCCTCGGGGACAAGGGGAGGGCTTAATGCAGTGAGACTGTAATTAAGAAGCTGAGTGATCTGATTTCAAATTTCTACTGAGCTCTCACTTGAGAGGAATTACAGAATGAGGCTCATAATCTGTATAAGACATCAAACACCTCCCAAGTTCATCATGACAGAAGTGAAAGATGAGAATGCCACTTGGATGCATGTTTTGACTTTTGAAAAGTGAAACAGATCATTGTATTATGTCTGTTTAAAAGAATAGTTTGAGATTTTGTGCCAACAATACTCTTGTATGCAGCATATTGAGGTTTAGATTAGCTGTACATTAAGAGTATTGGGAATAAACAGTTTTAAATCATGGCTCCCCTATAAAGATGACCAATCCTAAACAACAAAGATTAATCATTTCAAACTGAGTTATGGTTTCAAGGTTGATCTTCCTTTGACAGTATAAACTGATTCATCATGCGCAGAAGTGTGTACGCAAGTGATGGCCAACAGCAAACACAGCAGTCCAGAATCCAGTAGCACATGGCTTACATGAAAACACAGCAAAAGGAGTGTGTGCGCATGCAGCTGTCCAACATATCGCTGCATATAGTTTCAACCTCACATTAGGTGTGAAGTGAGATAAGAGACACTTTTTAGATGCACTTGCATGGTATGTAAAATTAACAGATAAACACCTACAGTACTCACTGAGTTTCCCTCCTGTCTTCATGCCGTTCAGGGTTGCATATGGATGGAGTTTATCTCGGTTTTCTAGGGTGGGGAACAGGGTACACCTTGAAATAGTCATATCTGATCATTCTTTTGAGCTTTTAGAGATTCCCCTTTACACTTCATAGATGAACATGTTTTTTCTGTCATCTTCAAGCTGCCATTCCAGCATTTCATTTTGTTGGGATAGACCTGTTTTACTTCACAGTTTATTGTGTATTTTTATTCTTGGTATTTCAGTTCTTTATTAAGAGGTTTTAAAGAATAAGGTAAAACCTCAGTTTTATCTCATTCTGTAATTTTTTTTCCAGGTTCTCTTTGGTTTTTCTTCCTCAACCTTGTCGAGTTGTTCCACCAGGCACTGATTTTGTTGATGCAGTGACTCATATTTTCATGCATTGCACCATATTTCCAATCCAAGCTTTCCAGTTCCTCTGAAATATTTTGGAGCTCATTAGTTTTTTTCTTGAAAAGCCTCATCTTTTGTTTGATTGGTGTCTTCAATACACAACTGCTTTTTTAGTCTTGTTTAGTTGTTCCTAGATGGATCTCGTTATAAAAAAAATTGAAAAAGTAAACCAAAAAATAGAGGGGGTGGGGGGGGGGGGGGGAGGGGAAGGAGAGGGGGAGGGAGGCGGGGGGGGGGGGAGGGGACAGGGGAAAGAAAGAGAAAAAAGAGGAAAAGGAAAAAAGAAAGAAAGAAGGAGGGAATCGAAGGGCGGGGCGCTAGGGGGGAGCGGGGGACGAAGGGAGCAGGGGCTTAAGGGCCTCAGTTTGTTGGTGTAGTGACTCATTTTCTAAATGCACCACTCTGTGCTTTGCCTTCAAAGCTTTTCATTTGTGTAGAAATACTTTTATGATTTTGTGCATTGTTTTTTCAGATATGCTTCGTAGCAAGTAGACAGTGGCTTCAGCTGCCTGTTAAACTGGTCATATTTTTGGATCAGGGCTGCATTTTGCTGGTGCAATGATGGTTTTTTTTTCAGGTTTTCTTTGCCTGAATTACCTCTCTGTCTTTTCCTTTTTATCTAAACCTGACTTTAAGATCAATAATTTCTTCTAGTTTGTGATTATTTTGCAGTCGAAGTCTACTTTCTTTTTTGCAGTATACCATGATTTACTTGAACAGCTTTCAGATCAGCTGCTTGTTCAGCTGTAGAATCTCATTCTGAAGTACAATATTTCTCTGCAGCATTTCACCATTAAATTAATTGCTTTACCAGGTCCTACAGGAAATAATTTATACAGACCGGAAGTAGGGGTGGGCAATATTAAATTTTAGTAATTTCCAGATATTTTCATGGCATGTCACGATACACAATATATATCTCAATATTTTACCTTAGCCTTGAATTAATGCTTTGATGCATATAATCACATTCGTAAGATGATTCATTATTGTTCATACTGCATTAATATTTGCTGATTTTAAACATTCATGCCAAAAGGGTGAAATCATAACTAAACAAATTGATCAAGACTGTATTGAACAGTTAAGGCAGTGCTGTAAACATCATGTAATTACAAAAAAACAAAACAAAAAAAAAAAAACAAGTACCTATGACTACTGTTATGCCTTTTGGTAAAAGAAACATAATTAGTTCATGGTGTGAATTATTTACATAAAAAAGGGAATAAATGAGTTGATAGTTACTAAAAGTAAGTTATTTCATGCTAAAAAAAAAAGAACAGTTAAAATGTTCGGATTTCAGATCTAATCAGTGTGACACACTCTTCTTAAAAAGCTCTTTGTTAAAATGTATGCTCAGTTATCAGCACGAGTGCTCTCACATTCAGGATCTTTGTGGTTTTGTCTCCGACAATGTTGTGTGCGAGTTATCAGAGAAACCAGTGAGGAAACAACTCGTGTGTGCGCCAAATATGTGCTACACGCGTGAGCCTCGGAAAACTTAAGTCTTTGTAAGTATTGTGCTGTGTACGTGTGTTAATTACAGTAGTTAGTTGGCTGAAATTATTCATCCTCCATTTCTTTATAACTTGGCAGCAACCTCAGCTCTCTGCCAGAGAAGCTGCTAACGCCGGGCATATGACGCAGCACGCAGCACACGTGATGTACGCAACTAGGAGCGCTTGGCTGTCTCTCAGTTCCTAGTGTGTGTGCTACATACTCGTGTACTTGTGAGTACACACTTGTGGGTACGTACTGGAACTCTGCACTTGTGGAGTTCACAAGTACGTACTCCGCCTACTTGATGGATTGGGACAACGCAAGCTGAAATCACCACTAACAGTGTGCAGCAGGTGAGCAAGGGCTGCCTGTCAACATAAAATAATATTGTATTATTCTACAGCTGTTTGTTATTCATTGTTGTGGAGATGTAGTAATGGTACTGAAACAAATAAAAACAATTAAAATAACTGCTCCAAAACAATTATACTAAGTGGATGTTTTTAGTTTTTTTTCCCAACATTCAAGAAAAGTTGACCAGACAGAAAGGCAGACCAAACAGCAGAAGGTACAGAGGGAATGTTGAGATGAAAAACAATGAACAATAAATGATTAGTCATCAGTCATCAGTCATTTTCTGTACCGCTTATCCAGTTCAGGGTCGCGGGGGGGGGTGGGGCCGATCCCAGCTATTATCAGGCGAGAGGGGGGGGCACCCGGGGGGGCGGCCGTGGGGCAAACGATTAGTCGATTATGAAATTAGTGACCAACTGTTTTGATAGTCGATTATTCCAAAAATCGACTAATCATGGCAGCCCTATTTTCTTCCAAAGCCTCTTTGTCTTATTTTCAAGTTTGTTTTCGCCTTCTGCGTTTGTTTGAAAAGTGACTTGTGGATTAGGGATGTAACCATAACCGGTAAAATGGTTAACCGTGATAAAATTCCCAATGATTAGTAATACCGTTTCTTATTTTAATTAGCGTTAAAACCATGACTGATTACTCCCAGTGATGCTGCTCATTGGCTGGAAAAGCAGTAGCAGTCGCAGTTTGCAATGTTTAATTTATGAAAACGTGGCAGAATGCAAAACAACGTTGAAATGAGGTCTTGTGTTTGGTGGGAAGGCTCCCATATGGACAGTTCTCTTGAGATTTCCCCCCTTTAAAAAGGACAAAATAGACATTTAGACCCATTTTGGATATTTTTAAAGATGCTGGGGGATATTTCTATAATACCGCGATAAAAATGATAACCATGATCATTTTGGTCACAATAACCGTGATATGAAATTTTCATATCGCTACATCCCTATTGTGGATATCAATAAAATTTCTCAGGCCCTTGTTTTCACTTTGTAGGATATTAGCATCTTATCTTTGGTGAATGAAATATGTTATGGTTAAATCTTTATGTTGGTGGATGGGTAGGCGGGAGAATATAAACCTTTATAACATCACATTGTATGACGAAGAGACTGAGCAGGAGAATGTGCTGGGATGCTGTAAGTGACTGGTCAGTTCACCATGAGTGCATGTTAGCCCAGAATTACAAATATGCTCCCCATGTTTCTGAACTTTTGCAGTTGACTTTATAAATATTAAAGGTGCCATGACATCAAATTTCACTTTTTCTGGGGTTTTGGGTGTATAATATGATCTATTGTGCACTGATGAGGCCATGTGAATGTCAGAGTGAGAATCAAAGTTCCTGTTTATGGTCTGTCAGCTTTGTCTCTCTGCTCAGAAACAGTTGAATCAGACAGCAGGCTATCATTCTACGTAGTTCTATCATTCTACGTAATTTAATTGCTCCAATAAGAGCACACTATCAAGTAAACAGCGCCCCCCCCCGGTTTATGCACGTCCGCTCCCCCCTCCCCTCCCTGTCTGATTCAGCTTCGTGTATGGTGCTAGTAGTAACTTCTCTGCAGTCAGGTCTGGATTTTCAAACAAATGGATTTAAAAGAAAACTTCTGCAGCAACACTGAGGGAGGGGGCCACAACCTTGTCATTACCTGTAAGTTTATTTATTTTCTAAATGCTGTCTTGTCTGATAAACGTAGCTAACACTGTCTGAACTGCCCATGTTGCTAACAGTTAGCCTTTAGCAAACTCCGACCACAGCTTGACCTAGATTCTCCAAATAAGGTCATAGCGAAATAAGGTGTAGCCAATCAAAATGAAGTCAACGTGGTCTCCGGGTAAAGCTCCATATCATCACCGGACCAAACTGTATTACTGAGGAAGTGAGGTCTGGCGTTTCAAAACAATACTCCGCTGTAAAAAATGCCGTTTTTTTCTTTGGAGTATTTACATATAAAGTAATGCCAACAACATAAACTAGTTTTTAACTGTTATGTCATCACTCCTTTAAATAACGACAAAAGCTCATGATTTTTTCAAGCATGTGATTTGTTCGTTAACTGTTATTTAGGGCAGAGACACAGTGATGACAGGAGGAAACTGGTGCACAGGACCAGAATCTAGAATATAAAAAATGTGTAGAATTAGTTCAAAATACCCAAAAACCAAAACAAAAAAAAAACTGAATCTTTACATTATGAGTTATGTTCAGAACGAATTTATTGCTAAAGTGAAACTCATTCATCTAGAAAATAGATTGCTGTTCGCGAAACATGACGAGGCTAAGTCTGTATAACATAAAGCAAACACAAAATGGAAAGATGCTAAACATCAGAGGAGTTTAGATTTTTTTTTTTTTTAAAAGGACTTTCTTAAATGTATTTAAATAATGTAATGTGGTACACTTCCAAGCAACATGAAATAACCTTATTGGTTATTCTGTTCACCACACCAACTGTCCGGGAACTTCTGAAGCAACTATCTGACTATTTAGCTTCTTAGTGAGCATTCATCCCCTTCTTCTGTAGTTTGATCAAAACTGCAGCCCTGGTGTGAAGGTGTTGGGCTCCAGCTGCATTCCATCTACAGACACCACGGCTATATTTAAACCAGCACCAGCTTCACCAAGCCAGATCAGAGACCGTATGGGAGCTGCAGGCACCTTTTCCAGGAACAAGGGTCTTCTCTCCACTTCAACTAGGGCTGGGTTAAGAACCTCATGATTCAATTCGATTTTCAATTCTTTTGGGTTGCGATTCGATTTGATATCAATTTAATTCAACACTGATTCAAATGCTTCAAAGTCGATTCATTATGAAAGAAATAATTTGTTTCTGATTTCAGTCTTTCAATATTTATTCTCATGTCCATGTGAACACAGATGGTCTGTCACCTCATATGAGCAAAAAACACCTGAAAATAAAAAAAATGGCTGCCATTTTGTTGTTGTATGATCTAATGCAGCCTCCATCCACACAACGTAAATAACACGCACAGTGCCCCCCACGGATCAGGTGGTGAATCGACTCAGACAATATTGAAAAGATATTCAATTGCACAGGGAACTATTGCAATGTTTTTAATGAATCAATATTTTTTACCCACCCCTAATACAGAAAGCAGGGTTAGGGTAAGCAGAGTTCTGGGATGGGGGATATATAATTTTAAAAATGTCACTAGTAGGAAGGCATTACTTTTGAGATTATCCCGTTAAAGTTCACATTACAAAAAATGCAAGAGAAAAATGTTCTTTTGCATTTTCTTTTCTCTTTTTTAGACAATATTAATTAGCGTCAATGGGGATTTTTTTTTTTAACAAATGGTTGTAATGACATCAACTAATATGCTAACAATAGTGAAATTGTCAAAAAGCTACACGGTAATACTTTTTGCATTATATACCCTAACCAAGTGGTAGAAATAGTTCAGGTAGGTTTATCTCCACAAACTGTCAATAAAATTCATTGTAGTCACTGAAAAATTTGCTTTTCAAAGTGGTAGAGCAGGCAGATAAACCCTTCGGAGTGGTGTTCGAGTGCAGAACATTAATGGAAAATTGGCAACATTTGATTTATGTTTTTATGTGTGAATTATCTAATGTTTTCTATGCATTTAACAGCATTAAATCTGGTAATTTCCCATCTCGCTGCATGGTGAAACATTCAGAGTTGGCCGCTCAAGCAGCTAAAGTTGGGCGGAAATATGCAGCAGCTGAAAGCCATGGTGATTCAGCTATCCCAAGAATGAGTGAGAGGAGAGTTCAGAAAAAGACTAGAAAGTAAGGATTATACCATTTTTCCACTGGCCAAAAAAGCCATTTAAACCCGCAAAACACTTGGCTTTTAGTGGCAGAGGGAAAGGCTCGCCATGTCAAACGGCGGTTTGTACACCTGACCACACAACAACTGTCTGGTAATTTCCAGTAGCATGCAACTGTGTGTTTCTCTGGCTTGTTCCAAGCCTGCAGGTGTTGGGTAAGAGTGTTGGTT
>JALJCO010003149.1:0-50741 GCA_023101725.1 Atherinomorus stipes
AAAAAGTAGTTCCAGGGTGATGTTTACCATCGTGTAGTAACACGTCTGTAAAAAGTAGTTCCAGGGTGATGAATCTGAACTGTGAAGTGTGATCTGAGTGTCTCTGACCCGTCCTCGGTTCTGTCTCTGACCCGTCCTCGGTTCTGTCTCTGACCTGTCCTCGGTTCTGTCTCTGATCCGTCCTCGGTTCTGTCTCTGACCCGTCCTCGGTTCTGTCTCTGACCTGCTGACTTGTCCTCGGTTCTGTCTCTGACCCGTCCTCGGTTCTGTCTCTGTCTCCGTGTCCAGCAGCAGCCCTCGCAGCAGCAGCAGAGCTACATCGCGCAGGTCCTCCAGGACCCGAACTCGGATGAGCCGGGCGGCGGCAGCAGCGAGGAGGACCGGGGCTCGTCGCAGGACGAGGAGATGCTGAACGGGGGGGGCAGCATCAACGAGGCGGGCTTCCAGTCGGGGGAGGACAGTCTGATCGCCAACGAGGTCCACCAGTAGCGGACGGCCGGGCCGGAGGGAGGGGGCGGAGCTAGTTCATGCCGACGGGTGGGAAGCTGGCTGGAGTCACTCAGCAGACTGTAAGCCCTGCCCCCCCTTCCCGCCCCCCCAGCCTGGAGACCCTGACCTTCGACGCCGGCGTTGGGTCACATCCAGCCCTGTGGAAGCCTGAAGGACATCAGACTGTCCCCGCGGGACGTCCCTGTACATGACCACAAGCCAAATCTTTCTTCTTCTGGGGGGGGTTAATGTCGTGCCTGGGCTGGATTTACTTTGTTTGCACTTGTGTCTTCACCTCCGATCGTCTGCAGGTCCTCAGACCTGGACGTCCTCAGACCAGGACGTCCTCAGACCTGGATGTCCTCAGACCAGGACGTCCTCAGACCTGGACGTCCTCAGACCCGGACGTCCTCAGACCCGGACGTCCTCAGACCAGGACGTCCTCAGACCTGGACGTCCTCAGACCAGGACGTCCTCAGACCTGGACGTCCTCAGACCCGGACGTCCTCAGACCCGGACGTCCTCAGACCAGGACGTCCTCAGACCCGGACGTCCTCAGACCCGGACGTCCTCAGACCAGGACGTCCTCAGACCCGGACGTCCTCAGACCCGGACGTCCTCAGACCAGGACGTCCTCAGACCCGGACCACTTGACGCTGATGCTCGTTCCTCCGAACCAACTGCGGCGCCGCCTGGTGTCGTCGTAGACGTAGACGCTTCGCTTACGCTGATGTCCCGCTTCCTGTCCAGCCCTACCTGTCCACACGTCTCTGTCCACACTTCCCCGTCCACACCTCCCTGTCCACGATTCCCTGTCCACATGTCTCTAGCCACATCTACCCGTCCACACATCTCTGTCCCCTCCGTCCCCCAGCTCCGTGGATCCTGCGTCTCCTCCGTCCCCCAGCTCCGTGGATCCTGCGTCTCCTCCGTCCCCCAGCTCCGTGGATCCTGCGTCTCCTCCGTCCCCCAGCTCCGTGGATCCTGCGTCTCCTCCGTCCCCCAGCTCCGTGGATCCTGCGTCTCCTCCTGCTCCTCTGATGACCGCCAGGCTTTCGCTGCATGTTGCTTATTAACGATGTCGCTGCCTTCGGACGATGTCATCCGCGGCAGGACCCCCGTGTCCCCTCCTTGTCTTGGCAGCATGTCCTCCCTCCTGCTGGACGAGCTTCAGCTCCAGAACCAGCAGCGCCACGGCGAGGATTCCTCCTTTCTGATTTATTTCACCTGGACTACCTTAACCTGTTGGTGAGACTCGGACTCTTCCGTCGGATCTCGGGTAGAAGAGCAGCGCTTTTCCTCCAGATCTCCCCTCAAACCTGAAGCAGGACTCTCAAGGGAAACGTTGTTTGTTTGGAGGTGTGTGAGTGTGGTAGCTTATCGTCCAGCGTCTCCAAGGAAGCTGAAACACGTCCCGGAGCTGCTCTGGACATCCGGAGTAGCTCCGGGACGTCCAGAGCAGCTCCAGCAGATCATCATCTGTCGTCCGTTGGTCTGTTTCCTTCACTGTGGTAGAGAAACCATCGTGGTCCACGTCGCTGCCACGTCAGCAGAGCGCCGCCGCATACGTGACGTCCCGAGCTGGAGCGTCTTTCAATAGTTCCCTGTTAGCAATACTGGACCCCAGGTCATCCATCGCACACAGGCGTGCGGGAATAAGAGCAGAGCTACGAGCGCTACGTTTGGGGAAAGTTGTGAATCTGTGTTTCCCGGCTGAAAACGATGACAGATGAAAATGAGGAAAACTTAGAATGATGCAGCCAAGCCTGCACGCGTTAGCTTGACATTACTCAAGCTTGTACGGGTTAGCGCTAGCGTTAGCTTGACATTACTCAAGCTTGCACGCGTTAGCGCTAGCATTAGCTTGACATTACTCAAGCCTGCACGCGTTAGCGTTAGCTTGACATTACTCAAGCTTGTACGGGTTAGCGCTAGCGTTAGCTTGACATTACTCAAGCTTGCACGCGTTAGCGCTAGCATTAGCTTGACATTACTCAAGCTTTCACGCGTTAGCGCTAGCTTGACATTACTCAAGCTTGCACGGGTTAGCGCTAGCGTTAGCTTGACATTACTCAAGCTTGCACGCGTTAGCGCTAGCATTAGCTTGACACTACTCAAGCTTGCGTGCGTTAGAGCTAGCGTTAGCTTGACATTACTCAAGCTTGCACGCGTTAGCGCTAGCGTTAGCTTGACATTACTCAAGCTTGCACGCGTTAGTGCTAGCGTTAGCTTGACATTACTCAAGCTTGCATGCGTTAGCGCTAGCGTTAGCTTGACATTAAGCTTGCATGCGACAGCGCTAGCGTTAGCTTGACATTAATCGAGCTTGCACGCGTTAGCGCTAGCGTTAGCTTGACATTACTCAAGCTTGCACAGGTTAGCATTAGCATTAGCGTTATTGAGTTCAGAAGAAAGAACCAACGGGGTTGTCCGGTTAACGGGCAACAACTGTTTTTGGTTTTTTTTGTTGTTTTTTTTTAAAGGATTTTTTGGGCACTAGTGGCCTTTATGCGACAGTGTGTAGTGACAGGAAAGGGGCAGAGAGAGTGGGGAGTGACATGCAGCAAAGGGACCTGGACCGGGAATCGAACCGGGGCCGACTGCGTTGAGGAACTGTAGCCTCTGTTCATGGGGGGGCTGCTCAACCAACTGAGCTAATCACCGCCCCGGCAACAACTGTTTAATGAAAACGGACAAAATGCTCGCCTCCAGTTTTCTGAGTAGCACCTAGCAGCAGCCGGAGCCCCTACAACCACGCCCCTTTTACAAACCACGCCCACCGTTGGATTGAGTGGAACCTAACCCTAACGACCACCTGCCTACATTAGTACAAATCACGCCCATTTTCATGACACGCCTCTGGGTCTGTGGCTGCAGTTGGGTAAACTTGAGTTTTTTTGACGTATCTGAGGCGCAGTGGGTCGCTGCTGCATCTGCAGTAGCTAGGCAACGGGACTAAAGCATCATGGGAGATGCTGAAGGCTCGGCGTGGTCTACGCTGGACTCTCCTTAGTCTACGTAGTCCACCTGGAGGTGTGCAGACCCCAAAAGAAGACACAGCGACAACTAGCATGTACACGCTAACTAGCAAGCTAGCGGTAGCTACCGTTTTTTTCCACGGCTGTTGGTTACGTTTGTGTCGCGTAATGATGACATCACAGGAGGCTGCTACAGGGACTCCAGGGTCCCTGGTTGAAGCGGAGAACCAGCAGGTACGACTCAGTGCCGCCCTCCGGTGGAAAGTTTAATCCGGACGCGTAAATGACGGCTTCTACGTGGGGAGGAAACCGACGTGGCGGCGGCGGCGGGACCATGACGATGAAGCGGGATAGTCTCAGGTGTTTTGTTTTTCTGAAACAATGTTTACATCCGTTTTGTTGCTGCTGTTTAGTTGTGTGTGAGTGCGTGTGCGTGTGCACGAGTGCGTGGCTGACACAGCTGGACGATGAAAGCGGCGGTCGCTGCCGGTCGCGGCTGCACGCCGGAGAACCCGCAGCATGTGTGTTCAGATGTTCGTTGGCTTCGGCCCCGATTCCACGCAGCAGCAGGTTGGAGGTCCGAGAACGAGAGCCCAGCTTCAGCCAGGAAACCCCGACATTCAGGTCCTGGCCTCCGTACGGCGAGCCAGCAGGGTCACAGTAACAAACGTTTACAGACTTTCAGAATAAAATCCCGAATTTGACAAAAGGAAATGTTGATTTACAAAAATACAGTCATAAAATCATAACAATAAAGTCGTAAATTTACAAAAATATGGTTGTAAATTTATGAGAATAAAGTCGTAAGTTTACAAAAATACGGTCATAAATTTATGAAAATAAAGTCTTAAATTTACGAAAATACGGTCATAAATTTATGAGAGTAAAATTGTAAATTTACAAAAATACGGTCATAAATTTATGAGAATAAAGTCGTAAGTTTACGAAAAAACGGTCATAAATTTATGAGAATAAAGTCGTAAATTTACGGAAATAGGTTCGTAAATTTATGAGAGTAAAATTGTAAATTTACAAAAATACAGTCATAAATTTATGAGAATAAAGTCGTAAGTTTACGAAAAAACGGTCATAAATTTATGAGAATAAAGTCGTAAATTTACGAAAATACAGTCATAAATTTATGAGAATAAAGTCGTAAGTTTACGAAAATACAGTCATAAATTTATGAGAATAAAGTCGTAAATTTACGAAAATACAGTCATAAATATATGATAATAAAGTCGTAAATTTACGAAAATACAGTCATAAATTTATGAGAATAAAGTCGTAAATTTACAAAAATATGGTCATAAATATATGATAATAAAGTCGTAAATTTATGAAAATACAGTCATAAATTTATGAGAGTAAAGCCATAAATTTACGAAAATACGTTTGTAAATTTATGAGAGTAAAATTGTAAATTTACAAAAATACGGTCATAATTTTATGAGAATAAAGTCGTAAATTTTAAAAAAATATGGTCGTAAATTTATAAGAATAAAGTGGTAAATTTGTGATAAAGTTATAGTAAATTTATTACGTTTTAGATTTATGGGAAAATCCTTTTTTTAATTCACAAGAATTAAGTCAAATTCATGAGAATAAATTTGTAAATTTACAAGAATAAATTAACAAATTTTTTTATTAATAAATTTATTCGTGCAACTTTCTTCTTGTAACTTTAGAACTTTTCTATGAATTGCAACTTAATTCTCATTAAATAACAACTTTAAATTTATCTTAAACTTTAAACCTCAAAATACTTTTTTCCAAGTTTGCGACTTTTTTCTCAGACTTCTTTATTCTCGAAGTCTGTAAAAATCTTTTCGTACTGTGGCCCCGACACGCTGCCGTACCGTTTGTAAAACCTGTTGGAACGAACCGAGCCCGACTCGTTCCAACCGGATCCAGCAGGAATCATGGGGACTGGTCCAGTTTTTATGCAAATGAGGCGGCGAGCCAGCAGCTGGCTGGCTCCGGTCGGCTCCGGGTCGGCTCCGGGTCGGCTCCGGTCGGCTCCGGGTCGGCTCCGGGTCGGCTCCTGGGTCCTGCTGGCTGCAGAGTCCGGTCCGAAGACGTGCTGAAGGTTGTAAAAATCAGCGCTGCTGCTTTTGTTTTCTTGGTTTTTTAAGGCTCCTGAAATGTGAAGACGGTGAAGCGAAGCTGCAGGAAACGTGTAAATAAAACCTGTAAATAGCCGTGGGACCGCACCGTCTCCGTGGAGACGACGCCTCGTCTCGGCTCCAGTCTCGCTTCATTTCATGCGTTTAATTTATTGCTGTGACACTTATTTATTTTTACTTTGCTCTTCGTGTGTACAGTCGGACATTTTCCTATTTATGTTCCAGGATCAATAAAACTGATTCTCATCTGATCGGCTGTCTGAGTTCTCTGTGAAACTAAAAACTGCTTCCTCCTTCATCTTCATCATCATCATCATCATCATCATCATCAGCGGCTAGAAGCTTGTCCAGCAGCCAGAAGCCCGTGATGTTTCCTGGATGATGTCATCATGCTGGATGATGTCACCAGTCCTGGATGATGTCATCAGCCCTGGATGATGTCACCAGTTCTGAATGATGTAATCGTCCTGGATGATGTCATCATGCTGGATGATGTCATCAGTCCTGGATGATGTCATCATGCTGGATGATGTCATCAGTCCTGGATGATGTCACCAGTCCTGGATGATGTCACCAGTTCTGAATGATGTAATCAGTCCTGGATGATGTCATCATGCTGGATGATGTCATCAGTCCTGGATGATGTCATCATCCTGGATGATGTCATCATGCTGGATGATGTCACCAGTCCTGGATGATGTCATCATGCTGGATGATGTCATCATGCTGGATGATGTCATCAGTCCTGGATGATGTCATCAGTCCTGGATGATGTCACCAGTCCTGGATGATGTCATCATGCTGGATGATGTCATCATGCTGGATGATGTCACACTCATGAAGCTCCTCTGGTTTACCGCCTTTCGTCCTCTTGTCATCTCCTCATGAACTGGATTTTAACTTCCTCTTCCTCCTCCTCCTCCTCCTGCTCCTTTTCCTCCTCCTCCTCCTCCTCCTCCTCCTCCTCCTCCTCCTCCTCCTCCTCCTCCTCCTCCTCCTCCTCCTCCTCCTCCTCCTCCTCCTCCTCCTCCTCCTCCTCCTCCTCCTCCTCCTCCTCCTCCTCCTCCTCCTCCTCCTCCTCCTCCTCCTCCTCCTCCTCCTCCTCCTCCTCCTCTTTCCTCCTCCTCCTCCTCCTCCTCCTCCTCCTCCTTCCTCCTCCTCCTCCTCCTCCTCCTCCTCCTCCCTTCTCCCTCCTCCTCCTCCTCCTCCTCCTCCTCTCTCCTCCCTCCTCCTCCTCCTCCTCCTCCTCCTCCTCCTCCCTCCTCCTCCTCCTCCTCCTCTCTCCTCCTCCTCCTCTCCTCCTCTCTTTCTCCTCCTCTCCTCCTCCCTCCTCCTTCTCCTCCTCCTCCTCCTCTCTCCTCCTCCTCCTCCTCCTCTCTCCTCCTCTCTCCTCCTCCTCCTCCTCCTCATCTCTCCTCCTCCTCCTTCTCCTCTCTCCTCCTCCTCCTCCTCCTCCTCCTCTCTCCTCCTCCTCCTCCTCCTCCTCTCTCCTCCTCCTCCTCCTCCTCCTCCTCCTCCTCCTCCTCCTCCTCCTCCTCCTCCTCCTCCTCCTCCTCCTCCTCCTCCTCCTCAGAACCCTCCCCAGCCTCCTCTTCCTCTTCCTCCTCCTCCTCATCTTCCTCCTCCTCAATTTTTAATTAATATAAGAACTCCTCAGCTCTTCTCTCCTCCTCCTTTCCTCTTCGTTCTCCTAAGAGACCTCCTCCTCAGCTGTAATATTCAGCTTTATGCAGATGATACCATTTTTTACTGCTAAAAACCAAATATTTTAAATATTCAGTAAATTTTAAAACTTGTTTTTAATAATCCCCAATTATGGCTCCAAGCCAATAAACGTGTTAAAATAACTTATTTAATTTAAAAAAAAAAAAAAAAACGCACCACAGCTGTGAACGAGCTTGATGTTCCAGGTCTGGATACCGCGCCAGCTGCACAAGTTCAACAGTGTAAATATTCAGGATTTTGGCTCAACTCTTTCTTTTATTTATCACATCTATCACTAATAATATTACATATTGCTTAAAATGACTATCAGTCAATTCACTGCTTTAGTTTTTCAGGAAGAAACAGGATTGTCACAGTTATTACTGCCAATTCTTCATTATTGATTGATTGATTAGCTTTATTTTGGTAAATCAAAGCATTACAATACCAGAAACAAATGATGGTGACATGATTTATGAAAACACCACAGCCAGTAATCTGCAGGCTCTCGCTGTCGTATATGAGAGTCTGTGCAGGTTTGTTCTTCGCTGTCCTTTCAGAGCTCATCATCGTCAGTCGTATCAGCTGTTCTGGTTCGTCCAGGCAACAACTTCATTGGTTCTTATTTACTTTTAAATGCGTCAGTCTTAGTTATCCAGAATACTTGAAACAATATTTAATTCATTTTAGCTCTTTTTATAGTTTAAGACACGTAGCACAAGTGTTTGTTGTTGTGCCCTGACTTCGTAGGGACACTGGAAAATGTTCATTTGGGATTAAGGCCCCCTCCGACTGGAACAATCCTCCATAACTTCTGTTTATGTGTTTAAAAACAGCCTCGCTCGCACCTTCAACATGTAAGTCATTGTTTTTAAACCTTCTCTATCATTTTTTTCTTTTCTTTTCTCTTCTAACACTGTTTGATATGATATTGTATTAATTTGTAACTGAGCAACTAACTTTGACATCCTCGTGTGATTGTGTGCACATTTGTTGGTATTTATTTACTGTTTTGTTTTTTTCTTTCTCTTGTTTTGTCTGTATGTTTGTGTATGTACATACATTTGCTGTCAAACATTTGTTCTGCTTCTACCTCTGCAGCTGTCGTATTCATCATTATTATTATTATTATTATTATTATTATTATTGTTGTTGTTGTTATTTTCTGAATCTAAATGAAACTGCTTGTGTGAACAGTGTCTGGTTTCCACCAGCTGGTGTCGCTGCTTCATTTCTCTGTTTGCGGCAAACAAAAGGAAGAAGAAGAAGAAGAAGACTCGCTCATTCCTCCTACAGCGAAGAAGAACGCGCGCGTTCCCTGCGGCCGACCTGAAGCCACCGGAACCGGTACCGGGATGTCTACGACCTCCAAGGTGGTTCTGGGAGTGTCTGTGGTTCTGACTCTGAGCACCGTGGCTGCGGTCCATCTCAAGCAGGGCTGGGACAGAGAGGTGAGCCGCTCCGAACCTGTTCTGGTTCTGGTTCTGAATCAGCGGGACGTGAACGCAACGTTTCCCGCTCCAGCTGAAACGTAACGGGGAGAGCCGGCTCTCCAGAACCGGCCCGGCCCGGCCCGAACCGTCGAGCGGGGGGGTCACATTTAAATAACCTAAATTAAATAACTGCGTCCGCGCGGCGGTCAGCTTCCGGTGCAGCGCTTCAAAATAAAAGTTCCAAACACGGAAATGGCTCCAGTTTTCCTGGAATAACGTTTGACTGATTTATTTATCTATTTATTCATTTATAGGGATGCACGATAGTGGAATTTTGGCTGATATCATATATGCCGATATTTTTACACTAATGTGGCCCATAACTGATATCGATACCGATATTAAAGCTGAAAAAAACAAGCAGTCATTTTTTTTATCTGTTTCCGACACTTTGAAAAGTAGGGGTGGGAAAAAAAATATGGATACACTGAAATATCGCGATATTTTGCCAATATGCCAATGCCAATATATGCCGATATCAGATCGATATTTAAAAATGCAGCATTGATCTATTTTACTTACAAAATCTTGTGAGATTTCATTGTTCTGTTACAAAATCTCACAATATTTTATGAATTCCTGCGAGATTTATTTTTCCTTATTCATTTCCACACACACATATATTATATATATATATATATATATATATATAATATGGTATATCCTTGTTTATTTGCATGTATATTTTATTATTTACTTATGTGTTGCTATGCTTTTCCCAATATATTGATATCTATATTTCCTTATTAATTTGTTATGTATGTTCTTATTCATTCACTTATAAATATCCGTATTTCTTTTTAAGTATAGCTATTTATTTCTCCATATATCCGCCCTTTATTTCTCTTTATTTCTGCTCATTAATGATCAAACTCTCAGTTCAACACAAGAAATGAAGTGTGGCAGCAAAGATCCCGTCTACCTGCCCGGCGACGTCAGCTGGAGCCGAAGGATCTGACACGTCTGCACGTTAATATGTCTGCTTATTTTAGATAAACAGATTATGACCGAGAGTCTGAAAAGAGAGAAATGTGGGGTTTCGTGAAGGTGTGTGAGGTTTTAGTCTGCTTGTTTGCAGGAGGATGTTTTTGTTTCCGGTGAAGCTGAAACATAAAAACTAACAAAAAAACTGAAAAAAACATTTTCATTCACTGAAATAAATAAAAAAAATGAAACTGAAGTTTGTCTTTACAAAACTAACCGTGATCATTGTAGAACATCCTCAGTTTCAGTCCATCAGGACCAGGTCTGGACCGGGGTCCGGGTCTTTCTGGACCAGGTCTGGGCCGGGGTCCGGTTCTTTCTGGACCAGGTCTGAACCGGATTCTGGTTCTTTCTGGACCAGGTCTGGACCGGGGTCCGGTTCTTTCTGGACCAGGTCTGGACCGGGGTCCGGGTCTTTCTGGATCAGGTCTGGACCGGATTCTGGTTCTTTCTGGACCAGGTCTGGACCGGGGTCCGGTTCTTTTTGGACCAGGTCTGGACCGGATTCTGGTTCTTTCTGGACCAGGTCTGGACCGGGGTCCGGGTCTTTCTGGACCAGGTCTGGACCGGGGTCCAGTTCTTTCTGGACCAGGTCTGGACCGGGGTCCAGGTCTTTCTGGATCAGGTCTGGACCGGATTCTGGTTCTTTCTGGACCAGGTCTGGACCGGGGTCCGGTTCTTTCTGGACCAGGTCTGGGCCGGGGTCCGGTTCTTTCTGGACCAGGTCTGGACCGGGGTCCGGGTCTTTCTGGACCAGGTCTGGGCCGGGGTCCGGTTCTTTCTGGACCAGGTCTGGGCCGGGGTCCGGTTCTTTCTGGACCAGGTCTGGACCGGGGTCCGGGTCTTTCTGGATCAGGTCTGGACCGGATTCTGGTTCTTTCTGGACCAGGTCTGGACCGGGGTCCGGGTCTTTCTGGACCAGGTCTGGGCCGGGGTCCGGTTCTTTCTGGACCAGGTCTGGACCGGGGTCCGGGTCTTTCTGGACCAGGTCTGGACCGGATTCTGGTTCTTTCTGGACCAGGTCTGGACCGGGGTCCGGGTCTTTCTGGACCAGGTCTGGACCGGGGTCCGGTTCTTTCTGGACCAGGTCTGGGCCGGGGTCCGGTTCTTTCTGGACCAGGTCTGGACCGGATTCTGGTTCTTTCTGGACCAGGTCTGGACCGGGGTCCGGGTCTTTCTGGACCAGGTCTGGGCTGGGGTCCGGTTCTTTCTGGACCGGATTCCGGTTCTTTCTGGACCAGGTCTGGACCGGATTCCGGTTCTTTCTGGACCAGGTCTGGACCGGGGTCCGGGTCGATCTGGACCAGGTCTGGACCGGGGTCCGGGTCTTTCTGGACCAGGTCTGGATCGGGGTCCGGTTCTTTATGGACCAGGTCTGGACCGGGGTCCGGTTCTTTCTGGACCAGTTCTGGACCGGGGTCCGGGTCGATCTGGATCAGAACCTCGGTCTAGCGTTCTTCGTGTCTCTGCAGCGTCTCCACGAGGGCGTGGTCCGGGACCTGGAGCGTCTGCAGCGGAGTCCAGGTCTATCTGGACCAGGTCTGGACCGGGGTCCGGGTCATTCTGGACAAGGTCTGGACCGGGGTCCGGGTCGATCTGGATCAGAACCTCGGTCTAGCGTTGTCCGTGTCTCTGCAGCGTCTCCACGAGGGCGTGGTCCGGGACCTGGAGCGTCTGCAGCGGAGTCCAGGTCTATCTGGACCGGATTCCGGGTCTTTCTGGACCAGGTCTGGACCGGATTCCGGGTTGATCTGGACCAGGTCTGGACTCGGATCCGGGTCGATCTGGATCAGAACCCCGGTCTAGCGTTGTCCGTGTCTCTGCAGCGTCTCCACGAGGGCGTGGTCCGGGACCTGGAGCGTCTGCAGCGGAGTCCAGGTCTATCTGGACCGGATTCCGGGTCTTTCTGGACCAGTTCTGGATCGGGGTCCGGGTCTTTCTGGACCAGTTCTGGACCGGGGTCCGGGTCGATCTGGATCAGAACCTCGGTCTAGCGTTGTCCGTGTCTCTGCAGCGTCTCCACGAGGGCGTGGTCCGGGACCTGGAGCGTCTGGAGCGGAAGAAGGAGAACCTGAGGCTCCTGGAGGAGCAGAAGATCCTGACCCAGCAGCTGGAGGAGGAGAGGCGGCGCCGAGAGTCTCAGCTCCGCCCACAGGACACCTGAGCCAGGTACGCGTGCTCCCTCAGGTGCCCGGGCAGGTGTGAACGGGCCCAGGTTACCATGGCAACCGCTCCTGTCCAGGTGTGAGGCGTACCCGCGGCGATGGACAGCAGCAGCGAGCCTCTGGCCGGCGGGGAGGACGAGGCGGCCTGCACGTCGGCCTCCGAGGGTCTGGAGGAGGGGGAGGTGGAGGGGGAGACGCTGCTGATCGTGGAGTCGGAGGACCAGGGGTCCGTGGACCTGTCGCACGACCAGAGCGGGGACTCGCTCACCAGCGACGTGGGGGAGGAGCCTGATGGAGGCTGGGCCTGCGAGGACATGTGCTTCTACTGCGACCGCTGCCACAAGTGGATCCCCGCAGGTACAGGGCCCCCACCGGTACCGGGCCCCCACCGGTACCGAGCCCCCACCGGTACCGGGCCCCCACCGGTACTGAGCCCCCGCAGGTACCGGGCCCCAGAGGGTTGGTAGGAGCCCCCACCGGTACCGGGCCCCGAGGGTTGGTAGGAGCCCCCACCGGTACCGAGCCCCCACCGGTACCGGGCCCCGAGGGTTGGTAGGAGCCCCCACCGGTACCGAGCCCCCGCAGGTACCGGGCCCCAGAGGGTTGGTAGGAGCCCCCACCGGTACCAGGCCCCAGAGGGTTGGTAGGAGCCCCCACCGGTACCGGGCCCCAGAGGGTTGGTAGGAGCCCCCACCGGTACCGGGCCCCAGAGGGTAGGTAGGAGCCCCCACCGGTACCGGGCCCCAGAGTGTTGGTAGGAGCCCCCACCGGTACCGGGCCCCAGAGGGTTGGTAGGAGCCCCCGCAGGTACCGGGCCCCAGAGGGTAGGTAGGAGCCCCCACCGGTACCGGGCCCCAGAGGGTTGGTAGGAGCCCCCACCGGTACCGGGCCCCAGAGGGTTGGTAGGAGCCCCCACTGGTCCCGGGCCCCAGAGGGTTGGTAGGAGCCCCCACCGGTACCGGGCCCCAGAGGGTTGGTAGGAGCCCCCACTGGTCCCGGGCCCCAGAGGGTTGGTAGGAGCCCCCACCGGTACCGGGCCCCAGAGGGTTGGCAGGAGCCCCTGCAGGTAGACGTAGTTACCGGGACCTCAATTTAGGGTGTGTCAGATTAGGGACCCTGGGGGAGGGTGTGTCACATTAGGGACCCTGGGGGAGGGTGTGTCACATTAGGGACCTGGGGAGAGGTGCGTCACTTTAGGGACCCTGGGGGAGAGGTGCGTCACATTAGGGACCCTGGGGGAGGGTGTGTCAGATTAGGAACCTGGGGAGAGGTGCGTCACATTAGGGACCCTGGGGGAGGGTGTGTTAGATTAGGGACCTGGGGGAGAGGTGCATCACATTAGGGACCCTGGGGGAGGGATGCGTTGGATTAGGGACCCTGGGGGAGGGATGCGTCACATTAGGGACCCTGGGGGAGGGATGCGTCACATTAGGGACCCTGGGGGAGAGGTGCGTCACATTAGGGACCCTGGGGGAGAGGTGCGTCACATTAGGGACCCTGGGGGAGGGATGCGTTGGATTAGGGACACTGGGGGAGGGATGCGTTGGATTAGGGACACTGGGGGAGAGGTGCGTCACATTGGGGACCCTGGGGGAGGGTGTGTCAGATTAGGGACCCTGGGGGAGGGTGTGTCAGATTAGGGACCTGGGGGAGAGGTGCGTCACTTTAGGGACCCTGGGGGAGAGGTGCGTCACATTAGGGACCCTGGGGGAGGGTGTGTCAGATTAGGGAACCTGAGGGAGAGGTGCGTCACATTAGGGACCCTGGGGGAGGGTGTGTTAGATTAGGGACCTGAGGGAGAGGTGCATCACATTAGGGACCCTGGGGGAGGGATGCGTTGGATTAGGGACCCTGGGGGAGGGATGCGTCACATTAGGGACCCTGGGGGAGAGGTGCGTCACATTAGGGACCCTGGGGGAGAGGTGCGTCACATTAGGGACCCTGGGGGAGGGATGCGTCACATTAGGGACCCTGGGGGAGGGATGCGTCACATTAGGGACCCTGGGGGAGAGGTGCGTCACATTAGGGACCCTGGGGGAGAGGTGCGTCACATTAGGGACCCTGGGGGAGGGATGCGTTGGATAAGGGACACTGGGGGAGGGATGCGTTGGATTAGGGACACTGGGGGAGAGGTGCGTCACATTGGGGACCCTGGGGGAGAGGTGCATCACATTAGGGACCCTGGGGGAGGGATGCGTTGGATTAGGGACACTGGGGAGAGGTGCGTCACATTAGGGACCCTGGGGGAGAGGTGCATCACATTAGGGACCCTGGGGGAGGAATGCATTGGATTAGGGACACTGGGGGAGAGGTGTGTCTGATAAGGGACTTGGAGAGGGGTGCGTTGGATCAGGGCCTCCTGAGGGACAGGTGCGGTCCTGGTGGAGGGGTGTGTCAGAATAGGGCCTCCTTGGGGACGGGTGTGTTCCTGGGGGAGGGGTGTGTCAGAATGACGGCCTCCTTGGGGACGGGTGTGTTCCTGGGGGGAGGGGTGTGTCAGAATAGGGCCTCCTTGGGGAGGGGGTGTGTTCCTGGGGGAGGGGTGTGTCAGATTAGGGCCACCTTGGGGAGGGGTGTGTTCATGGGGGAGGGGTGTGTCAGATTAGGGCCTCCTTGGGGACAGGTGTGTTCCTGGGGGAGGGGTGTGTCAGATTAGGGCCTCCTTGGGGAGGGGGTGTGTCAGATGAGGGCCTCCTGAGGGACAGGTGTGTTCCTGGGGGAGGGGGTGTGTCAGATTAGGGCCACCTTGGGGAGGGGTGTGTTCCTGGGGGAGAGGTGTGTCAGATTAGGGCCTCCTTGGGCAGGGGTGTGTTTCTGGGGGAGGGGTGTGTCAGATTAGGGCCTCCTTGGGGACAGGTGTGTTCCTGGGGGAGGTGTGTCAGATTAGGGCCTCCTTGGGCAGGGGTGTGTCAGATGAGGGCCTCCTGAGGGACAGGTGTGTTCCTGGGGGAGGGATGTGTCAGATTAGGGCCTCCTTGGGGACGGGTGTGTTCATGGGGGAGGGGTGTGTCAGATTAGGGCCTCCTTGGGGATGGGTGTGTCAGATGAGGGCCTCCTGAGGGACAGGTGTGTTCCTGGGGGAGGGGTGTGTCAGATTAGGGCCTCCTTGGGGAGGGGTGTGTTCATGGGGGAGAGGTGTGTTCATGGGGGAGGGGTCTCAGATCTGAGGCTCCTGGTGTGACTCTGGTCTGGTTTCAGCTCAGCTCCGAGGAGAACAGCCCAGCTACCTGAAAGGAGACAACTTTTTCAAGTTCACCTGCAGCGACTGTTCTGAGGACGCGAAGGAGAGTTTTGAGAGGATGAGACTCACCTGGCAACAGGTAAGGTTGCTGCAGCCATGCCGTCTGTCGTAGCCACGCCCCCTAACTCCGCACAGGCCCACAGCGGTAGAATTTGTGCTGATGCGTCTGTGGCAGGTGGTGATGTTGGCCATGTACAACCTGTCTCTGGAGGGGACCGGCCGCCAGGGCTACTTCCGCTGGAAGGAGGACATCTGCGCTTTCATTGGTCGGCACTGGAACTTCCTGCTGGGAACCAGGTGAGCCGCCACTACCTGTCCTGTCCCACACGTCTGTCCTGTCCCACACGTCTGTCCTGTTGCACACGTCTGTCCTCTCCCACACGTTTATCCTCCCCCACAGTCCGTCCTCCCCCACACATGCGTCCTGTCCCACACGTCCGTCCTCTCCTACACGTCTGTCCTGTCCCACACGTCTGTCCTGTCCCACACCGCCGTCCTCCCCCACACGTCTGTCCTCTCCCACAGTCCGTCCTCCCCCACACATGCGTCCTGTCCCACACGTCTGTCCTGTCCCACACGTCTGTCCTGTCCCACACGTCTGTCCTCTCCCACACGTCCGTCCTCTTCCACACGTCTGTCCTCCCCCACACGTCTGTCCTCTCCCACAGTCCGTCCTCCCCCACACATGCGTCCTGTCCCACACGTCCGTCCTCTCCTACACGTCTGTCCTGTCCCACACGTCCGTCCTCTCCTACACGTCTGTCCTGTCCTACACGTCTGTCCTCTCCCACATGTCTGTCCTCTTCCACAGTCCGTTCTTATCCACACATGCGTCCTGTCCCACACGTCCATCCTCTCCTACACATCTGTCCTGTCCCACAGTCCGTCCTCCCCCACACATGCGTCCTGTCCCACACGTCCATCCTCTCCTACACGTCTGTCCTGTCCTACACGTCCTCCACATGTCCCTCCTCTGCCACAAGTCCGTCCTCTCTCACACGTCCGTCCTCTCCTACACGTCTATCCTGTCCCACACGTCCGTCCTCTCCTACATGTCTGTCCTGTCCCACACGTCTGTCTTCTCCCACAGTCCGTCCTCACCCATACATGCGTCCTGTCCCGCACGTCCGTCCTGTCCTACACATCTGTCCTGACCTACATGTCCTCCACGTGTCCCTCCTCTGCCACACGTCCGTCCTCTGCAGCTGACGTTCTTCTATCTGCAGGAAGAAGACGTCCACGTGGTGGAGCACCGTCGCCGGCTGCCTGTCGGTTGGAAGTCCGACCTTCTTTCGTTCTGGAGCGCAGGAATTCGGAGAACCCGGCTGGTGGAAACTGGTCCAGAACCGACCCCCTACCCTAAGGCCGGAGGTGGACAAGTCCAGCACCAAGACTAAGGGTAAGACATTACTCCGAGGACGGTCCAGGTGAGACGTTGATCCGATGACTGTCCAGGTGAGACGTTGATCCGAGGACGGTCCAGGTGAGACGTTGATCCGAGGACGGTCCAGGTGAGACGTTGATCCGAGGACGGTCCAGGTGAGACGTTGATCCGAAGACGGTCCAGGTGAGACGTTGATCCGAGGACGGTCCAGGTGAGACGTTGATCCGAGGACGGTCCAGGTGAGACGTTGACGGTCCAGGTGAGACGTTGATCCGAGGACGGTCCAGGTGAGACGTTGACAGTCCAGGTGAGACGTTGATCCGAGGACGGTCCAGGTGAGACGTTGATCCGAAGACGGTCCAGGTGAGACGTTGATCCGAAGACGGTCCAGGTGAGACGTTGATCCGAGGACGGTCCAGGTGAGACGTTGATCCGAAGACGGTCCAGGTGAGACGTTGATCCGATGACTGTCCAGGTGAGACGTTGATCCGAGGACGGTCCAGGTGAGACGTTGAACCGAGGACGGTCCAGGTGAGACGTTGATCCGAGGACGGTCCAGGTGAGACGTTGATCCGAGGACGGTCCAGGTGAGACGTGAATCCGAGGACGGTCCAGGTGAGACGTTGATCCGAGGACGGTCCAGGTGAGACGTTGATCCGAGGACGGTCCAGGTGAGACGTTGACGGTCCAGGTGAGACGTTGATCCGAGGACGGTCCAGGTGAGACGTTAATCCGAGGACGGTCCAGGTGAGACGTTGATCAGATGACGGTCCAGGTGAGACGTTGACGGTCCAGGTGAGACGTTGATCCGAGGACGGTCCAGGTGAGACGTTAATCCGAGGACGGTCCAGGTGAGACGTTGATCCGAGGACGGTCCAGGTGAGACGTTGATCCGAGGACGGTCCAGGTGAGACGTTGACGGTCCAGGTGAGACGTTGATCCGAGGACGGTCCAGGTGAGACGTTGATCCGAGGACGGTCCAGGTGAGACGTTGTTCTGTCCTTGGCAGCCTCCAGACCGGCGCTGGACCCGATCATTACGGTGGAGGGTCTGAGGAAGCGGGGGGCGCGGAACCCGGTGGAGAACGCCATGCAGCTGAAGGAGAAGCGATGTCGCACGCAGGAGGCCAAGGAGATCCGGCGCGCTCAGAAGGAGGCGGTGGGCGGCTACACGGACCGCAGCGCCTCCTCCACGCCCGTCAAACTGGGGGGGGCTCGCGGAGGGAGCGCTGGGCGGCGCCCCGACCTGGTCCTGGAGAAAGGGGAGGTCATCGACTTCTCGTCCCTCAGCTCCTCTGACCGGACGCCGCTCACCAGCCCGTCGCCCTCGCCATCGCCGGACTTCTCCGCCCCGGGGACGCCGGCGTCGCACTCCGCCACGCCCAGCTTGCTGTCGGAGGCCGACCTGATCCCAGACGCCATGCCGCCGCAGGCGCTGTTCCACGGTGAGTCCGCACGCCCCCACCCCCACCCCCCACCCCCCGCCGGAATGTCACTGATGACGCGTCCTCTTTGCAGATGACGAGGAGATGGAGGCGGAGGGGATGATCGACCCAGGGATGGAGTACGTCCCTCCCCCTGCCGCCCGCAAAAAGCTCCGCCCCCCACCACCGCAGATCAAGCGGGAAGCGGAGAGCGAGGACGAGGACGGCCGGGCACGGGAGGAAGACTACGGGGGGGCGACGGGGCGGGGCGAGGGTCCGCCTCAGTCCGGCGGTGGAGGGGGCGGGGAGCGGAGGCGGGGGGAGAAGGTGGGCGGCCACGGTCCTCGCTACGCCGCCCTCAGCCTGTACGAGGAGCGCATGCTGCTCCGGCGCCTGGACGCCTGCCCGCTGGCGCTCGCCGTCACGCCCCCCGCCCGCCGCCTCCGCGCCAAGCTGCTGGTCCGCCAGGCCAAGAGGCAGCGGGGGCTCCCCCTGCTGGACGTGGACGGCGCCGTCAGCGCCGCCCTCAGCCTGGTGGGCGGGATCTACGGCGCCCAGGAGGCGGGACCGCAGCTCGGGGGCGGAGCCAAGGGGAAGTACTGCACCAGCAGCCAGGAGCTGCGGATTCTGGACCGATTCCAGGTGAGGCCCGACCCGGTTCTGGTTCTGATCCACCTTCATGTGTGTTTATAGAGACTGCTAGCTAACCGCAGGGGACACGTCCCTGGCATTACTGTCCCCAACGTGTCCCCAACAAGGTCACATGGCCATTTTTGTCCTGATGGTTCTGAAGTCCAGAGAAGGGACCAGAGCCGTATTTTATGTTCTGAGCCATGGCAACCATGGCAACCGTGGCCACCATGGCAACCGTGGCAACCGTGGCAACGGCGACGGATTTTCGGGAATAGTCATAATGTCATCAGAGTGAAGCGGTGATTTACGAGGATGACGTCATTTTGGGGATAAAGTGTCGTGAACTGGTTTTGTGAAACATTCTGTGACGGTATCGCACCGATATCGACCCGTCCAGGACCAACGGTGGAAATCAGCTGTTGCTGCTGTGACCTGCATCTCTGCTTTTGTCTGAAACGGTTAAAGACGTGTTGTATTCGTCCCTGTCTAAAAATGACACCGACCAGAAATCAAGTCATAAATTTACAAAAGTAGTCAAAGCTAAAATGTTGATGAGCAACACTTTGAGCCAATCAGCTGTTTCTGTAACGTCCAATCAGACGTCTGCACCTGCTGACAGGTATGTGGGTCCATGTTCATGGGAAAGATGCTCTGATGTGTCTGAGACAGTTTTGTTTGTTTTTTTATTATTTTTATTTCCAAACACATTTAAAGCAATATTTTCTTTCACTGAAGTATCATTTTGTAAAATGTAATTTATGAGTTTCTTGTTATTTGAATTACTTTTGTGAATTTAGTCATTTATTTAATAGGAGGGAATGAATAATTTGGAGGATGACTGTATAATAAAGTGTATACGTATATACATATATGTATCGGGCCGTTCTGGTCCGGCCCGCGGACTGACCCCAGCGTGTCCCTGCAGACCAGCCCGTCCAGCAGACGAAGCGTCCAGCAGAACTCCGTGTCCTTCTGGAACCGTCTGATGGGAGCGGACGGCGGTCTGGACCAGAGCATCAAGAGTCCGTACACGTCCCGGATCCTGAAACCGTTCATCAGGTAGTTCTGTGACCTTCAGGTGGGCGGAGCCTCCGACAGAGAGCCTCACCTGTCCGTGTCTGTCCTCAGGAGGGACTACGAGTCCCGTCCGGTCAAGCTGCAGCTGCTGGCCCAGATCCGGGCCTTCCCGCACCGCCAGGATCCCGACTGGAGTCCCGAACCCGACGCCCCCATCGACTACTGCTACGTCCGGCCCAACCACATCCCGTCTGTCAACGCCATGTGCCACGACAGCTTCTGGCCCGGTACGACTGGGGGGGCACGGAATATCAATATCCAATATCCAATGTGGCCAATAGCCGATACCGATACCGATATTAACGTTGGAAAAAATTAAGCAGTTTTTTTTATCCATTTCTGATACTGAAAAATAGGGGTTGAAAAATATTGATTCACTGAAATATTGCGATATTTTCATATGCCAATATCAAATCGATATTTAAAAATGTTTTTTACTGAAAAATCTCATGATATTTCATGAAATCCCGCGAGATTACGTAACAGAATGATGAAATATCGCAAGATTTCATTTGTAAACTAGATCAATACCGCACTATTTAATATCAATATGATATCAGCATATGAAAATATTGCGATATTTCAATGTATTGATATTTTTTCCCACCCCTAGTCTTTAGAAGTCTGTAAAAAAAAGGTTTAGAAGATGAAGAAGTAGTTTTGGGGTTTTTTTAGACTTTAGAAACTGATCGGTTAAATATCGGTTAAATATCGGTTAGATATCGGTTAGATATCGGTTAAATATCGGTTAGATATCGGTTAGATATCGGTGGGGTGGCTGATCTCTGATACTCAGTTTTAAGGCTGATATAGGCCGATGCTGATAGGGGGCCGATTATATTGTGCATCCCTTGGCAGTCCTGGTCCTGGTACTGGTCCAGTTCCCGGCTCTGGTCCCGGTCACGTTCCTGGTCCTGGTCCAGGTCTCAGCTCTGGTCTATGTCCTGTTTCTGGTCTTGGTCCCGTTCCTGTTTCTGGTGCTGGCCCCAGTTCTGGTCCTGGTCCTGTTTCTAGTCCTGTTTCTGGTCCTGGTCCCAGTTCTGGTTTTGGTCCTGTTCCTGGTCCAGTTCCCGGCTCTGGTCCCGGTCACGTTTCTGGTCCTGGTCCAGGTCCTGGTCCCAGTTCTGGTCCTGGTCCTGGTCCTGGTCCTGGTCCTGTTTCTGGGCCTGGTCCAGGTCCTGGTCCCAGTTCTGGTCCTGGTCCTGGTCCTGTTTCTGGGCCTGGTCCAGGTCCTGGCCCCAGTTCTGGTCCTGGTCCTGTTTCTGGTCCTGTTTCTGGGCCTGGTCCTGTTCCTGGTCCTGTTTCTGGGCCTGGTCCAGGTCCAGGTCCTGACGCGTCCCCCAGCCCTCAGACCTCCTCTACCCCCCAGGTGTGGACCTGTCCGAGTGCCTCCAGTACCCGGACTTCAGCGTGGTGGTCCTGTATAAGAAGGTGGTGGTGGGCTTCGGCTTCATGGTCCCGGACGTCAAATACAACGAGGCCTACATCTCCTTCCTGCTGGTCCACCCGGAGTGGAGGCGGGCCGGGATCGGGACCTTCATGATCTACCATCTGATCCAGGTGAGTCCAGTCCGGGATCGGGACCTTCATGATCTACCATCTGATCCAGGTGAGTCCAGTCCGGGATCGGGACCTTCATGATCTACCATCTGATCCAGGTGAGTCCAGTCCGGGATCGGGACCTTCATGATCTACCATCTGATCCAGGTGAGTCCGGGATCGGGACCTTCATGATCTACCATCTGATCCAGGTGAGTCCGGGATCGGGACCTTCATGATCTACCATCTGATCCAGGTGAGTCCGGGATCGGGACCTTCATGATCTACCATCTGATCCAGGTGAGTCCGGGCCGGGATCGGGACCTTCATGATCTACCACCTGATCCAGGTGAGTCCGGTCCGGGATCGGGACCTTCATGATCTACCATCTGATCCAGGTGAGTCCGGTTCATGATCTACCATCTGATCCAGGTGAGTCCGGTTCATGATCTACCATCTGATCCAGGTGAGTCCAGTCCGGGATCGGGACCTTCATGATCTACCATCTGATCCAGGTGAGTCCGGTCCGGGATCGGGACCTTCATGATCTACCATCTGATCCAGGTGAGTCCAGTCCGGGATCGGGACCTTCATGATCTACCATCTGATCCAGGTGAGTCCGGGATCGGGACCTTCATGATCTACCATCTGATCCAGGTGAGTCCGGGCCGGGATCGGGACCTTCATGATCTACCACCTGATCCAGGTGAGTCCGGTCCGGGATCGGGACCTTCATGATCTACCATCTGATCCAGGTGAGTCCGGTTCATGATCTACCATCTGATCCAGGTGAGTCCAGTCCGGGATCGGGACCTTCATGATCTACCATCTGATCCAGGTGAGTCCGGTCCGGGATCGGGACCTTCATGATCTACCATCTGATCCAGGTGAGTCCGGTCCGGGATCGGGACCTTCATGATCTACCATCTGATCCAGGTGAGTCCGGTCCGGGATCGGGACCTTCATGATCTACCATCTGATCCAGGTGAGTCCAGTCCGGGATCGGGACCTTCATGATCTACCATCTGATCCAGGTGAGTCCGGTCCGGGATCGGGACCTTCATGATCTACCATCTGATCCAGGTGAGTCCAGTCCGGGATCGGGACCTTCATGATCTACCATCTGATCCAGGTGAGTCCAGTCCGGGATCGGGACCTTCATGATCTACCATCTGATCCAGGTGAGTCCAGTCCGGGATCGGGACCTTCATGATCTACCATCTGATCCAGGTGAGTCCGGTCCGGGATCGGGACCTTCATGATCTACCGTCTGATCCAGGTGAGTCTGGTCCGGGGATCTACCGTCTGATCCAGGTGAGTCCGGTCCAGGATCGGGACCTTCATGATCTACCATCTGATCCAGGTGAGTCCGGTCCGGGATCTACCGTCTGATCCAGGTGAGTCCGGTTCATGATCTACCGTCTGATCCAGGTGAGTCCGGTTCATGATCTACCATCTGATCCAGGTGAGTCCGGTCCGGGATCGGGACCTTCATGATCTACCATCTGATCCAGGTGAGTCCGGTTCATGATCTACCGTCTGATCCAGGTGAGTCCGGTCCGGGATCGGGACCTTCATGATCTACCACCTGATCCAGGTGAGTCCAGTCCGGGATCGGGACCTTCATGATCTACCATCTGATCCAGGTGAGTCCAGTCCGGGATCGGGACCTTCATGATCTACCATCTGATCCAGGTGAGTCCGGTTCATGATCTTCCGTCTGATCCAGGTGAGTCCAGTCCGGGATCTACCATCTGATCCAGGTGAGTCCGGTCCGGGATCGGGACCTTCATGATCTACCACCTGATCCAGGTGAGTCCGGTTCATGATCTACCATCTGATCCAGGTGAGTCCGGTCCGGGATCGGGACCTTCATGATCTACCACCTGATCCAGGTGAGTCCGGTCCGGGATCTACCGTCTGATCCAGGTGAGTCCGGTCCGGGATCGGGACCTTCATGATCTACCATCTGATCCAGGTGAGTCCGGTCCGGGATCGGGACCTTCATGATCTACCACCTGATCCAGGTGAGTCCGGTCCGGGATCGGGACCTTCATGATCTACCATCTGATCCAGGTGAGTCCAGTCCGGGATCGGGACCTTCATGATCTACCATCTGATCCAGGTGAGTCCAGTCCGGGATCGGGACCTTCATGATCTACCATCTGATCCAGGTGAGTCCGGTCCGGGATCGGGACCTTCATGATCTACCATCTGATCCAGGTGAGTCCGGTCCGGGATCGGGACCTTCATGATCTACCATCTGATCCAGGTGAGTCCGGTCCGGGATCGGGACCTTCATGATCTACCATCTGATCCAGGTGAGTCCGGTCCGGGACCTTCATGATCTACCATCTGATCCAGGTGAGTCCGGTCCGGGATCGGGACCTTCATGATCTACCATCTGATCCAGGTGAGTCCGGTCCGGGATCGGGACCTTCATGATCTACCATCTGATCCAGGTGAGTCCGGTCCGGGACCTTCATGATCTACCATCTGATCCAGGTGAGTCCGGTCCGGGATCGGGACCTTCATGATCTACCATCTGATCCAGGTGAGTCCGGTCCGGGATCGGGACCTTCATGATCTACCGTCTGATCCAGGTGAGTCGGGTCCGGGATCTACCGTCTGATCCAGGTGAGTCCGGTTCATGATCTTCCGTCTGATCCAGGTGAGTGCGGTTCATGATCTACCATCTGATCCAGGTGAGTCCGGTCCATGATCTACCATGTGATCCAGGTGAGTCGGGTCTGGTCTGGCCCGGTTCTGAGCTGTGTTTGGGTTTTGCAGACCTGCATGGGGAAGGACGTGACGCTGCACGTGTCGGCCAGCAACCCGGCCATGCTGCTGTACCAGAAGTTCGGCTTCAAGGCCGAGGAGTACATCCTGGACTTCTACGACAAGTACTACCCCGCCGAGAGCGCCGAGTGCCGGCACGCCTTCTTCCTGAGGCTGCGGCGCTGACGGCCGGCAGCGGCGCGGGCGCCTGAACGCAGCACGGAGTTCCCAACGCTTAGAGGGAGCCTGAATGCAGCACGGGCGCCTGAACGCAGCGCGGGCGCCTGAACGCAGCGCGGGCGCCTGAACGCAGCGCGGGAGCCTGAACGCAGCGCGGGAGCCTGAACGCAGCGCGGGCGCCTGAACGCAGCGCGGGCGCCTGAACGCAGCGCGGACGCCTAAACGCAGCACGGGCGCCTGAATGCAGCACGGGCGCCTGAATGCAGCACGGGCGCCTGAACGCAGCGCGGGCGCCTGAATGCAGCGAGGGAGCCTGAATGCAGCACGGAGTTCCCAACGCTTAGAGGGAGCCTGAATGCAGCACGGACGCCTGAATGCAGCGAGGGAGCCTGAATGCAGCACGGAGTTCCCCACGCTTAGAGGGAGCCTGAATGCAGCACTGAAGTCCAGACACAGCGCGGGCACCCCAACATGGTGTGGCCAGAACCGGGTCTGGGTCTGACTGCTCGCAGGTGAGCACTGGAACTGAGACCTGGTGGACTCTGGTGGACTCTGGTGGACTCTGGTGGACTCCGTGGACCACCTGACCCAGACATGTTCCCTCATCAGCTGATTTCAAACCGTTTGTCTCATGTAAAAGAAAATAAAGAATCTTCCACAAACGTGTAAAAGTTGCTTCAGCTGGTTTTTCTTTGACTCTACGTCCTCTCCAGGTCCCACCCTCTAGAACCAGGTCCCCCCTCTAGAACTGGGTCCCCCCTCTAGAACCGGGTCCCCCCTCTAGAACCGGGTCCCCCCTCTAGAACCGGGTCCCACCCTCTAGAACCAGGTCCCCCCTCTAGAACTGGGTCGCCCCTCTAGAACCGGGTCCCCCCTCTAGAACCGGGTCCCACCCTCTAGAACCAGGTCCCCCCTCTAGAACTGGGTCCCCCCTCTAGAACCGGGTCCCCCCCTCTAGAACCGGGTCCCACCCTCTAGAACCAGGTCCCCCTCTAGAACTGGGTCGCCCCTCTAGAACCGGGTCCCCCCTCTAGAACCGGGTCCACCCTCTAGAACCGGGTCCCCCCTCTAGAACCGGGTCCCACCCTCTAGAACCGGGTCCACCCTCTAGAACCGGGTCCACCCTCTAGAACCGGGTCCCACCCTCTAGAACCGGGTCCCCCCTCTAGAACCGGGTCCCACCCTCTAGAACCAGGTCCCACCCTCTAGAACCAGGTCCACCCTCTAGAACCGGGTCCCCCCTCTAGAACCGGGTCACCCCTCTAGAACCGGGTCCACCCTCTAGAACCGGGTCCACCCTCTAGAACCAGGTCCACCCTCTAGAACCGGGTCCACCCTCTAGAACCGGGTACCCGAACCACAGCTTGAGAATGAATCGGATTGAAAACGTTCCAATCGGAGCTTCCAGCTGACGTGTTGACACGGACGAGGAAAAGCGATGTGATTGGTTGGATTAATGATGCACAGACGTGTTCGTAATGCTTTTGACACGTGCGACGGCTCCTGGTTCCTAAGAAGAGTTTGCTTTTTTAAACGTTTCATCTTTTTACCGTCACAATGCTCAGTTATCATTAACTCTTTCAGTGGGGATTACCGTATTTTCCGGACTATAAGTCACTTTTTTCATAGTTTGGCGGCTTGTGCGACTTAAATATTAAACTATATACAATTTAACATATTTTTTCAATATCAATTCATATTGACTGACATGAGCCAAGGAGTAAATATTACCGTCTAATGTCAGATGAGGACGCTTTAAGCTTGTGACGACTATATTCTGCTCCAAGGGCAAAAATCCCAACACATCCTGATCTCAGAGAGTTAATTTCGGACATCTGGCTGCTCCGCATGTGCGGTGCCGACGATGATTATGATTAATTATGATCATTTATAGGCTTTACCTTTGGAATTGGACTGATTGGGTCATTTTTAGCAGTAGCAAGTAGGATATGAAAAATCCAAAAATCACCCTATTTTAGATACATAAATATGACTTATACTCAGGAGCGACTTATAGTCCAGAAACTATGGTAATAACCATATAACGGGTCGTACTGGACCCACAGCTGCAGCAGGATCATGAACGAATCCGTAGCGGATTTGATTATTTTTTACATGTTTGTCACTTAAATGTTTCAGATCATCAAACAAATTTAAATATGTGACAAAGATAACACAAGTAAACAGAAAATGCAGTTTTTGAATGAAGGTTTTTATTAGTAAGGGGGGGGGGGGTCCAAACCTCCATGTCCCTGTGTGAAAAAGTGATTGCCCCCCTGTTAAAACATAAAGTGACTGTGGTTTATCATCTTTGGAAAGCTGAGTTCAGTTTCTCTATCCACATCCAGGCCTGATTACTGCCACACCTGTTCTCCATCAGAAATCCCTTAAATAGGACCTGCCTGACAAAGTGAAGTAGACCAAAAGATCCTCCAAAGCTAGACATCATGCTGCCATCCAAAGAAATTCAGGAACAAATGAGAAACAAAGTCATTGAGATCTATCAGTCTGGAAAAGGTTCCAAAGCCATTTCTAAAGCTTTGGGACTCCAGAGAACCACAGTGAGAACCATTATCCACAAATGGTGAAAACATGGAACAGTGGTGAACCTTCCCAGGAGGGGCCGGCCGACCAAAATGACCCCAAGAGCACAGCGACGACTCATCCAAGAGGTCACAAAAGACCCCAGAACAACATCCAAGAACTGCAGGCCTCACTTGCCTCAATGAAGGTCAGTGTTCATGACTCCCCCATCAGAAAGAGACTGGGGGGCAAAAATGGCTGCATGGCAGAGTTCCAAGACCAAAACCACTGCTGAGCAAAAAGAACATAAAGGCTCGTCTCAGTTTAGCCAGAAAGCATCTTGATGATCCCCAAGACTTTTGGGAAAATACTCTGTGGACTGACGAGACAAAAGTGGAACTTTCTGGAAGGTGGAGGTCCCATTACATCTGGCGTAAAAGTAACACGGCATTTCAGAAAAGGAACATCATAGCAACAGTAAAATATGGTGGTGGTAGTGTGATGGTCTGGGGCTGTTTTGCTGCTTCAGGACCTGGAAGACTTGCTGTGGTAAATGGAACCATGAATTCTGCTTCTACCAAAAAATCCTTCATCAGGAAGTGAAGCAGCAGAAGGTCTGAGGTCACTTCCTCCTGAGATGATCCTGCAGGTTCTGATGATCTGCTCAGAACTCGTCCAGGTCCAGCCCGGCTTGTTCCAGTCCGGCTCGGTCCAGTTGGTCCAGTAAGTCCAGTCCAGCTCAGTCCAGTCTGGCTCGGTCCAGTCTGGCTCGGTCCAGTCTGGCTCAGTCCAGTCTGGCTCAGTCCAGTCTGGCTCGGTCCAGTCTGGCTCAGTCCAGTCTGGCTCGGTCCAGTCGTTCCGGTAGGTCCAGTCCGGTCTGAGCTGTCATCAGAGACACCATGTCGCTGCAGCCGGAAGCCGCCGCCACATCGTACGGCGTCTGACCGGCGTTGTTCCGAACACGCACGCTGGCATTGCACCTGAAAGCAGAAAAGCAGAAGGTGGGAGGAGCTTCAGGTTTTCTACAGCCAATCAGAGTGAGGCATTCCCCACCAACCAGAAGGAAGCAGGAAGTGAATTACATTTTTTAAAATTTTGGATAAGCTAAAGTAGCGTGTTCAAACAGGTAGCAGATGTGACGTACCTGTGCAGGTGTTTTGTACCTGAGCACGTGTGATGTACCTGAGCAGGTGTTTTGTACCTGAGCAGGTGTTTTGTACCTAAGCAGGTGTTTTGGACCTGTGCAGGTGTGACGTACCTAAGCAGGTGTTTTGTACCTGTGCAGGTGTGACGTACCTGAGCAGGTGTGACGTACCTGAGCAGGTGTTTTGTACCTGTGCAGGTGTGACGTACCTGTGCAGGTGTGACGTACCTGTGCAGGTGTTTTGTACCCGAGCAGGTGTGAAGTACCTGAGCAGGTGTTTTGTACCTGGGCAGGTGTTTTGTACCTAAGCAGGTGTTTTGTACCTGAGCAGGTGTGACGTACCTGAGCAGGTGTGTCATACCTAAGCAGGTGTTTTGTATCTGAGCAGGTGTGTCATACCTAAGCAGGTGTTTTGTACCTGTGCAGGTGTGACGTACCTGAGCAGGTGTTTTGTACCTGTGCAGGTGTGACGTACCTGTGCAGGTGTTTTGTACCCGAGCAGGTGTGACGTACCTGAGCAGGTGTTTTGTACCTGAGCAGGTGTTTTGTACCTAAGCAGGTGTTTTGTACCTGAGCAGGTGTGACGTACCTGTGCAGGTGTTTTGTACCTGAGCAGGTGTGACGTACCTGTGCAGGTGTGACGTACCTGTGCAGGTGTTTTGTACCTGAGCAGGTGTTTTGTACCTAAGCAGGTGTTTTGTACCTGTGCAGATGTGACGTACCTGAGCAGGTGTTTTGTACCTGTGCAGGTGTTTTGTACCTGAGCAGGTGTTTTGTACCTGTGCAGGTGTGACGTACCTGAGCAGGTGTTTTGTGCCTGTGCAGGTGTTTTGTACCTAAGCAGGTGTTTTGTACCTGTGCAGGTGTTTTGTACCTGAGCAGGTGTTTTGTACCTGTGCAGGTGTGATGTACCTGAGCAGGTGTTTTGTACCTGTGCAGGTGTGACGTACCTGAGCAGGTGTTTTGTACCTAAGCAGGTGTTTTGTACCTGTGCAGGTGTGACGTACCTGAGCAGGTGTTTTGTACCTAAGCAGGTGTTTTGTACCTGTGCAGGTGTGACGTACCTGAGCAGGTGTGTCATACCTAAGCAGGTGTTTTATACCTGAGCAGGTGTTTTGTACCTGTGCAGGTGTGACGTACCTGAGCAGGTGTGTCATACCTAAGCAGGTGTTTTGTACCTGTGCAGGTGTGACGTACCTGTGCGGGTGTGACGTACCTGAGCAGGTGTTTTGTACCTGTGCAGGTGTTTTGTACCTGATCAGGTGTTTTGTACCTGTGCAGGTGTGACGTACCTGCAGGTGTTTTGTACCTGAGCAGGTGTTTTGTACCTGAGCAGGTGTTTTGTACCTAAGCAGGTGTTTTGTACCTGAGCAGGTGTTTTGTACCTGAGCAGGTGTGACGTACCTGTGCAGGTGTTTTGTACCTGAGCAGGTGTTTTGTACCTGAGCAGGTGTGACGTACCTGAGCAGGTGTGACGTACCTGTGCAGGTGTGACGTACCTGAGCAGGTGTTTTGTGCCTGTGCAGGTGTTTTGTACCTAAGCAGGTGTTTTGTACCTGTGCAGGTGTTTTTGTACCTGAGCAGGTGTTTTGTACCTGTGCAGGTGTGATGTACCTGAGCAGGTGTTTTGTACCTGTGCAGGTGTGACGTACCTGAGCAGGTGTTTTGTACCTAAGCAGGTGTTTTGTACCTGTGCAGGTGTGACGTACCTGAGCAGGTGTTTTGTACCTAAGCAGGTGTTTTGTACCTGTGCAGGTGTGACGTACCTGAGCAGGTGTGTCATACCTAAGCAGGTGTTTTATACCTGAGCAGGTGTTTTGTACCTGTGCAGGTGTGACGTACCTGAGCAGGTGTGTCATACCTAAGCAGGTGTTTTGTACCTGTGCAGGTGTGACGTACCTGTGCGGGTGTGACGTACCTGAGCAGGTGTTTTGTACCTGTGCAGGTGTTTTGTACCTGATCAGGTGTTTTGTACCTGTGCAGGTGTGACGTACCTGTGCAGGTGTTTTGTACCTGAGCAGGTGTTTTGTACCTGAGCAGGTGTTTTGTACCTAAGCAGGTGTTTTGTACCTGAGCAGGTGTTTTGTACCTGAGCAGGTGTGACGTACCTGTGCAGGTGTTTTGTACCTGAGCAGGTGTTTTGTACCTGAGCAGGTGTGACGTACCTGAGCAGGTGTGACGTACCTGTGCAGGTGTTTTGTACCTCAGCAGGTGTTTTGTACCTGAGCAGGTGTGACGTACCTGAGCAGGTGTGACGTACCTGTGCAGGTGTTTTGTACCTGAGCAGGTGTTTTGTACCTAAGCAGGTGTGTTGTACCTGAGCAGGTGTGACGTACCTGAGCAGGTGTTTTGTACCTGAGCAGGTGTGTTGTACCTGAGCAGGTGTGACGTACCTGAGCAGGTGTTTTGTACCTAAGCAGGTGTGACGTACCTGTGCAGGTGTGACGTACCTGAGCAGGTGTGACGTACCTGAGCAGGTGTGACGTACCTGTGCAGGTGTTTTGTACCTAAGCAGGTGTTTTGTACCTGAGCAGGTGTGATGTACCTGAGCAGGTGTTTTGTACCTGAGCAGGTGTGACGTACCTGAGCAGGTGTTTTGTACCTAAGCAGGTGTGACGTACCTGAGCAGGTGTGACGTACCTGAGCAGGTGTTTTGTACCTGTGCAGGTGTGACGTACCTGAGCAGGTGTGACGTACCTGAGCAGGTGTGATGTACCTGAGCAGGTGTGACGTACCTGAGCAGGTGTTTTGTACCTGTGCAGGTGTTTTGTACCTGAGCAGGTGTGACGTACCTGAGCAGGTGTGACGTACCTGTGCAGGTGTGACGTACCTGAGCCGGTGTGACGTACCTGTGCAGGTGTTTTGTACCTGAGCAGGTGTTTTGTACCTGAGCAGGTGTGACGTACCTGAGCAGGTGTGATGTACCTGAGCAGGTGTGACGTACCTGAGCAGGTGTTTTGTACCTGTGCAGGTGTTTTGTACCTGTGCAGGTGTTTTGTACCTAAGCAGGTGTTTTGTACCTGAGCAGGTGTGATGTACCTGAGCAGGTGTTTTGTACCTGAGCAGGTGTGACGTACCTGAGCAGGTGTGACGTACCTGAGCAGGTGTTTTGTACCTAAGCAGGTGTGACGTACCTGAGCAGGTGTGACGTACCTGAGCAGGTGTTTTGTACCTGTGCAGGTGTGACGTACCTGAGCAGGTGTGACGTACCTGAGCAGGTGTGACGTACCTGAGCAGGTGTGATGTACCTGAGCAGGTGTGACGTACCTGAGCAGGTGTTTTGTACCTGTGCAGGTGTTTTGTACCTGAGCAGGTGTGACGTACCTGAGCAGGTGTGACGTACCTGTGCAGGTGTGACGTACCTGAGCCGGTGTGACGTACCTGTGCAGGTGTTTTGTACCTGAGCAGGTGTTTTGTACCTGAGCAGGTGTGACGTACCTGAGCAGGTGTGACGTACCTGAGCAGGTGTGACGTACCTGAGCAGGTGTTTTGTACCTGTGCAGGTGTTTTGTACCTGAGCAGGTGTGACGTACCTGAGCAGGTGTGACGTACCTGTGCAGGTGTGACGTACCTGAGCAGGTGTGACGTACCTGAGCAGGTGTTTTGTACCTGTGCAGGTGTGACGTACCTGAGCAGGTGTTTTGTACCTGAGCAGGTGTGATGTACCTGAGCAGGTGTGACGTACCTGTGCAGGTGTTTTGTACCTGAGCAGGTGTGACGTACCTGAGCAGGTGTGACGTACCTGTGCAGGTGTGACGTACCTGAGCAGGTGTGACGTACCTGAGCAGGTGTTTTGTACCTGAGCAGGTGTTTTGTACCTAAGCAGGTGTTTTGTACCTGTGCAGGTGTGACGTACCTGTGCAGGTGTGACGTACCTGAGCAGGTGTTTTGTACCTGTGCAGGTGTGACGTACCTGAGCAGGTGTTTTGTACCTGTGCAGGTGTGACGTACCTGAGCAGGTGTTTTGTACCTGAGCAGGTGTTTTGTACCTGTGCAGGTGTGACGTACCTGAGCAGGTGTTTTGTACCTGAGCAGGTGTTTTGTACCTGAGCACGTGTGATGTACCTGAGCAGGTGTTTTGTACCTGAGCAGGTGTTTTGTACCTGAGCAGGTGTTTTGTACCTAAGCAGGTGTGATGTACCTGTGCAGGTGTGACGTACCTGAGCAGGTGTGACGTACCTGAGCAGGTGTTTTGTACCTGTGCAGGTGTTTTGTACCTGAGCAGATGTGACGTACCTGAGCAGGTGTGACGTACCTGAGCAGGTGTTTTGTACCTGTGCAGGTGTTTTGTACCTGAGCAGGTGTGATGTACCTGAGCAGGTGTGACGTACCTGAGCAGGTGTGACGTACCTGAGCAGGTGTGACGCACCTGTGCAGGTGTGACATACCTGTGCAGGTGTTTTGTACCTGAGCAGGTGTGACGTACCTGAGCAGGTGTTTTGTACCTGTGCAGGTGTTTTGTACCTGAGCAGGTGTGATGTACCTGAGCAGGTGTGACGTACCTGAGCAGGTGTTTTGTACCTGTGCAGGTGTGACGTACCTGAGCAGGTGTGACGTACCTGAGCAGGTGTGACGTACCTGAGCAGGTGTGACGTACCTGAGCAGGTGTTTTGTACCTGTGCAGGTGTTTTGTACCTGAGCAGGTGTTACGTACCTGAGCAGGTGTGACGTACCTGAGCAGGTGTGACGTACCTGAGCAGGTGTGATGTACCTAAGCAGGTGTTTTGTACCTGAGCAAGTTTGTCATACCTAAGCAGGTGTTTTGTACCTGTGCAGGTGTGACGTACCTGAGCAGGTGTTTTGTACCTGAGCAGGTGTTTTGTACCTGTGCAGGTGTTTTGTACCTGAGCAGGTGTGATGTACCTGAGCAGGTGTGACGTACCTGAGCAGGTGTTTTGTACCTGTGCAGGTGTTTTGTACCTGAGCAGGTGTGATGTACCTGTGCAGGTGTGACGTACCTGAGCAGGTGTGACGTACCTGAGCAGGTGTGATGTACCTGAGCAGGTGTGACGTACCTGAGCAGGTGTTTTGTACCTGTGCAGGTGTTTTGTACCTGAGCAGGTGTGACGTACCTGAGCAGGTGTTTTGTACCTGTGCAGGTGTGACGTACCTGAGCAGGTGTGACGTACCTAAGCAGGTGTTTTGTACCTGTGCAGGTGTGACGTACCTGTGCAGGTGTGACGTACCTGAGCAGGTGTGACGTACCTGTGCAGGTGTGACGTACCTGTGCAGGTGTTTTGTACCTAAGCAGGTGTTTTGTACCTGAGCAGGTGTGACGTACCTGAGCAGGTGTGACGTACCTGAGCAGGTGTTTTGTACCTAAGCAGGTGTGACGTACCTGAGCAGGTGTGACGTACCTGAGCAGGTGTTTTGTACCTAAGCAGGTGTTTTGTACCTAAGCAGGTGTTTTGTACCTGAGCCGGTGTGACGTACCTGAGCAGGTGTGACGTACCTGTGCAGGTGTGACGTACCTGAGCAGGTGTGACGTACCTGAGCAGGTGTTTTGTACCTGTGCAGGTGTGACGTACCTGAGCAGGTGTTTTGTACCTGAGCAGGTCTGACGTACCTGAGCAGGTGTGACGTACCTGTGCAGGTGTTTTGTACCTGAGCAGGTGTGACGTACCTGAGCAGGTGTGACGTACCTGTGCAGGTGTGACGTACCTGAGCAGGTGTGACGTACCTGAGCAGGTGTTTTGTACCTGAGCAGGTGTTTTGTACCTAAGCAGGTGTTTTGTACCTGTGCAGGTGTGACGTACCTGTGCAGGTGTGACGTACCTGAGCAGGTGTTTTGTACCTGAGCAGGTGTTTTGTACCTGTGCAGGTGTGACGTACCTGAGCAGGTGTTTTGTACCTGAGCAGGTGTTTTGTACCTGTGCAGGTGTGACGTACCTGAGCAGGTGTTTTGTACCTGAGCAGGTGTTTTGTACCTGAGCACGTGTGATGTACCTGAGCAGGTGTTTTGTACCTGAGCAGGTGTTTTGTACCTGAGCAGGTGTTTTGTACCTAAGCAGGTGTGATGTACCTGTGCAGGTGTGACGTACCTGAGCAGGTGTGACGTACCTGAGCAGGTGTTTTGTACCTGTGCAGGTGTTTTGTACCTGAGCAGATGTGACGTACCTGAGCAGGTGTGACGTACCTGAGCAGGTGTTTTGTACCTGTGCAGGTGTGACGCACCTGTGCAGGTGTGACATACCTGTGCAGGTGTTTTGTACCTGAGCAGGTGTGACGTACCTGAGCAGGTGTGACGTACCTGAGCAGGTGTTTTGTACCTGTGCAGGTGTTTTGTACCTGAGCAGGTGTGATGTACCTGAGCAGGTGTGACGTACCTGAGCAGGTGTGACGTACCTGAGCAGGTGTTTTGTACCTGTGCAGGTGTTTTGTACCTGAGCAGGTGTGATGTACCTGAGCAGGTGTGACGTACCTGAGCAGGTGTGACGTACCTGAGCAGGTGTGATGTACCTGAGCAGGTGTTTTGTACCTGTGCAGGTGTGACGTACCTGAGCAGGTGTGACGTACCTGTGCAGGTGTTTTGTACCTGAGCAGGTGTTACGTACCTGAGCAGGTGTGACGTACCTGAGCAGGTGTGACGTACCTGAGCAGGTGTGATGTACCTAAGCAGGTGTTTTGCACCTGAGCAAGTTTGTCATACCTAAGCAGGTGTTTTGTACCTGTGCAGGTGTGACGTACCTGAGCAGGTGTTTTGTACCTGAGCAGGTGTTTTGTACCTGTGCAGGTGTTTTGTACCTGAGCAGGTGTGATGTACCTGAGCAGGTGTGACGTACCTGAGCAGGTGTTTTGTACCTGTGCAGGTGTTTTGTACCTGAGCAGGTGTGATGTACCTGTGCAGGTGTGACGTACCTGAGCAGGTGTGACGTACCTGAGCAGGTGTGATGTACCTGAGCAGGTGTGACGTACCTGAGCAGGTGTTTTGTACCTGTGCAGGTGTTTTGTACCTGAGCAGGTGTGACGTACCTGAGCAGGTGTTTTGTACCTGTGCAGGTGTGACGTACCTGAGCAGGTGTGACGTACCTAAGCAGGTGTTTTGTACCTGTGCAGGTGTGACGTACCTGTGCAGGTGTGACGTACCTGAGCAGGTGTTTTGTACCTAAGCAGGTGTTTTGTACCTGAGCAGGTGTTTTGTACCTGAGCAGGTGTTTTGTACCTGAGCAGGTGTGACGTACCTGAGCAGGTGTTTTGTACCTAAGCAGGTGTGACGTACCTGAGCAGGTGTGACGTACCTGAGCAGGTGTTTTGTACCTAAGCAGGTGTTTTGTACCTAAGCAGGTGTTTTGTACCTGAGCCGGTGTGACGTACCTGAGCAGGTGTGACGTACCTGAGCAGGTGTTTTGTACCTGAGCAGGTGTGATGTACCTGAGCCGGTGTGACGTACCTGAGCAGGTGTGACGTACCTGAGCAGGTGTGATGTACCTGTGCAGGTGTGACATACCTGAGCAGGTGTGACGTACCTGAGCAGGTGTGACGTACCTGAGCAGGTGTTTTGTACCTGAGCAGGTGTGATGTACCTGAGCAGGTGTGACGTACCTGAGCAGGTGTTTTGTACCTGAGCAGGTGTGATGTACCTGAGCAGGTGTGATGTACCTGTGCAGGTGTGACGTACCTGAGCAGGTGTGACGTACCTGAGCAGGTGTTTTGTACCTGTGCAGGTGTTTTGTACCTGAGCAGGTGTGACGTACCTGAGCAGGTGTTTTGTACCTGTGCAGGTGTGACGTACCTGAGCAGGTGTGACATACCTGAGCAGGTGTGACGTACCTGAGCAGGTGTTTTGTACCTGAGCAGGTGTGATGTACCTGTGCAGGTGTGACGTACCTGAGCAGGTGTGACGTACCTGAGCAGGTGTTTTGTACCTGTGCAGGTGTTTTGTACCTGAGCAGGTGTGATGTACCTGTGCAGGTGTGACGTACCTGAGCAGGTGTGACGTACCTGAGCAGGTGTGACGTACCTGAGCAGGTGTTTTGTACCTAAGCAGGTGTTTTGTACCTGAGCCGGTGTGACGTACCTGAGCAGGTGTGACGTACCTGAGCCGGTGTGACGTACCTGAGCAGGTGTTTTGTACCTGAGCAGGTGTTTTGTACCTAAGCAGGTGTTTTGTACCTGAGCAGGTGTGATGTACCTGAGCAGGTGTGACGTACCTGAGCAGGTGTGATGTACCTGAGCAGGTGTGACGTACCTGAGCAGGTGTTTTGTACCTGAGCAGGTGTGACGTACCTGAGCAGGTGTGACGTACCTGAGCAGGTGTTTTGTACCTGAGCAGGTGTTTTGTACCTGAGCAGGTGTTTTGTACCTGTGCAAGTGTGACGTACCTAAGAAGGACCTCGGCACACTTCAGGGCTCTGGAACCTAGAGCGGCAGCATCATGGAGAGCTGTGTTCATCATCCTGAGGAAGAGGAGATCAGGTCCAGATGTCACATGCACCGTCATCATCATCATCCACACCTGCACACGGACCTTACACCTGATTGGCTAGATATGTGGGTCTGAAACATTGGAACCTGTTGCCATGGTAACTAATCAGGCTGAGCTGTCGGTGGTTCTTACGCTCCAGACCGTTGGTCCACTTTGGCTCCTCGCTGCACCAGAACAGGGAGTACATTGTGGTGACCGTTGCCCACGGCGACGGACAGGGCGTGTCGGCCATCGCTGGCGCAGCAGGAGGGATCCGCCCCCTGGAGGAGGAAGGACACACCTGGTGAGTCAAGCTTTCAGGTGACGCAGAGCAGGCTGCTGATTGGACAGATACCAGAACCTGATCCAGGAGCTGCTGGACGTTGCGGATCCGACCTCCACCTGGACCCAGTTCCTTCAGCAGCCGGCTGTCCGACACCTGCAGCCAGACAACCAATCAGAGTGGAGCTTTTGGTTCTGACTGCGGTACTGGAGGATGCTCTTACCGCAGGTGTGGACTTTGGTTCGGGTTTGGTCCCACATGAGGCCCTGCAGCGTCCTGTCAGTCAGAGAGAAAATCCTGGTTAGAAGCAGGTGTGCTTCTGGACCGAGCTGGTCTCAGATCTGGTTCTGAACCAGAACACCTGGGCAGGTGAAGACATCAGAACAGCTACTGCAATCAGGTGAGTTTGTTGAGCAGAGTGAGTCGCACTGAGCATGCTCAGTTTGTTCACAGCCCGTCTCAGGCTGGGGATGACTCCCGCAGACCTGGACCTGGTTCCTCCCACAGTCCCAGCACCATGGAGCCTACAGGACTGATGTAGTCCTGAGCTGGACTGGAGAGTCCAGCAAAGAACCGAACCAAGTCAGACCCCCTGTCATTTATCACGTGATCGTCATGTAACAGTCGTGACTGTCATGCGACTGTCATGTGATCATTATATACAATAATAACACAACTTTATTTATATAGCACTTTAAAAACAGCCACAGCTAACACAAAGTGCTGAACATGGCAGAAATCAGAATCAAATCAACTAGCAAAAGGAACAACTAAAACAAAGCAGGGTCTCGTGCTGGGTGAAGGCCGGTGGTAAAAGTGGGTTAAAATACATTTGAAACCAATAAAAAAATAAACTAAAACAACTAAAAGAGCAAATTCTCATGAGTTAAAAGCCAAACCATAAAAGTAGGTTTTATGGTTTGTTTTAAAAAACAGCCAGTGAGGAGGCCTGATGTGGAACAGTTTACCGTTCCACATCAGGTATGATTGTATGATTGTCATGTAACGGTCATGTGATTGTCATGTAACAGTAATGTGACTGTCATGTGATTTACATGTGACCGTCATGTAACATGTTGTTATGGTCATGGAACAGTTATGTGATTGTCATGTGACTCGTGATCATTATGTGATTGTCACGTGATTGTCATGTAACGGTCAAGTGACTGTCATATTACTGTCATGTGATCATTATTTGATTGTCATGTGATTGTTATGTGACTACATGACAATCACATGACTGTTACATGACATTAGTCATGTAACAGTCATGTGATCATCATGTAATCATCATGTAACAGTCGTGACTGTCATGTGATCGTCATCATCATGTGTGTACCTTTTGTCTCACTACGACTGCTGCTAATGGAACGCTCTGTAACTTTGCTCAGAGTCTCAGACTGATATTCAGGCCCAGATCCTCCACCTGCTGGTCCAGATCCTCCACCTGCTGGTCCAGATCCTCCACCTGCTGGTCCAGATCCTCCACCTGCTGGTCCAGATCCTCCACCTGCTGGTCCAGATCCTCCACCTGCTGGTCCAGATCCTCCACCTGCTGGCCCATGAGAACCGTCCTGACAGAACATGAAAGCTGATGAATTTCAAGTCTTCATCATTTCCTCGGCTCCGGTGTAGTTTATGTGTCACCTGACGTTCGTTCCGTTGAGCCGACACAAAACTGAAAGCCAGACCGACTTCATCCTGATCTTCCTGAATCACAGCAGAAACCATCTGGGGGGAAACAGGTGAGGAGCAGGAGAGGAACAGGTGAGGAACAGGTGAGGAACAGGTGAGGAACAGGTGAGGAGCAGGTGAGGAGCAGGTGAGAAACAGGTGAGAAACAGGTGAGACACAGGTGAGGAGCAGGTGAGGAGCAGGTGAGAAACAGGTGAGGAACAGGTGAGACACAGGTGAGGAGCAGGTGAGGAGCAGGTGAGAAACAGGTGAGGAGCAGGTGAGGAGCAGGTGAGGAGCAGGTGAGAAACAGGTGAGAAACAGGTGAGGAGCAGGTGAGGAGCAGGTGAGAAACAGGTGAGGAGCAGGTGAGGAGCAGGTGAGAAACAGGTGAGGAGCAGGTGAGGAGCAGGTGAGAAACAGGTGAGGAGCAGGTGAGGAGCAGGTGAGAAACAGGTGAGAAACAGGTGAGGAGCAGGTGAGGAGCAGGTGAGAAACAGGTGAGGAGCAGGTGAGGAGCAGGTGAGAAACAGGTGAGGAGCAGGTGAGGAGCAGGTGAGAAACAGGTGAGAAACAGGTGAGGAGCAGGTGAGGAGCAGGTGAGAAACAGGTGAGGAGCAGGTGAGGAGCAGGTGAGAAACAGGTGAGACACAGGCGAGGAGCAGGTGAGGAGCAGGTGAGAAACAGGTGAGACACAGGTGAGGAGCAGGTGAGGAGCAGGTGAGAAACAGGTGAGACACAGGTGAGGAGCAGGTGAGGAGCAGGTGAGGAGCAGGTGAGGAGCAGTTGAGGAGCAGGTGAGAGCAGGTGAGTTCCGTACGCGGCCCAGACGAGGTTCTCCCAGCAGAACCCTGAAGGACGGGTTATTCTGGGTGAAACTTCTCAGGTGAGCACACACATGGTCCAGCTGTTTCCTCCAGTAACCTGCAGGTGACATCACAGGATCAGGACCAGTGGTTACCACGGTGATGGCGGCGTGAAGGGCGGGGCATCACCTCGACCGGGGCTGACGGAGGTCAGCGGTGGGTGGCGGTTCACCTGCAGCAGCTTCTGCTGCTCCTTCTTCTCCAGCTCAGCTTGTGACGGGTAGTAAAGTCCTACGGTCTGAGTGTGCTGGTCCACGGTGGGGGCGGAGCCTGCTGACACCTGCAGGCGGGGGGCGGAGCCTGCTGGCACCTGCAGGCGGGGGGCGGAGCCTGCTGACACCTGCAGGCGGGGGGCGGAGCCTGCTGACACCTGCAGACACACGCACGGGTCAGACTAGTGAGCAAGTCAGTGGAAAGGTGGTCATCCGTCAGCAGTTCTGTACCCGGGTGGTGGCGGCGTCCCTGACGGGGACAGTGCTGTCACGGCAGGAAGTGGGCGGGGCTTCTAGGAAGACGCCGCAGGCAGCACAAAAGAGCGCAAAAGGACGTCCGCTCGCTCCGCATCGCCAACACGTCACATGGTTCACGGCTCCAGCTAACTAATGACACAGACCACAACATTTACCCACAATGCATTACTCTGCAAGTCAGGCAGAGCTAGGCTACCTGAGCTCAGCTAATTGTGCTAAGCTAACTATACTTAACTAATTAAGGTATGTTACTGAGTTAAGCGAACTGAGTCAAGCTAACTGAACAAAGCTAATTGTGCTATGCTAACTCAGCTATGTTAACTGAGCTAAACTAATTAAGGTAGGCTACTGAGTAAGACCAACTGAGCTAAGCTTACTGACTTAAACTAACTGAGCTAAGTTAACTAGGTTAAACAAACTGAGCTAGGCTGAATGAGCTTGGCTTACTGAGCTAAGCTAACTGAGCTAATCTGAATTACCTAAGGTTATGGACCTAAACTAACTGAGCTAAGCTAACAGCTTGGCTAAGGGAGCTAAGCTAACTGGGCTAATCTGAATTACCTAAGGTTATGGACCTAAACTAACTGAGCTAAGCTAACAGCTTGGCTAAGGGAGCTAAGCTAACTGGGCTAAGCTTACTGAGCTAGGCCTGCTGCCTAACTCAGCTTAGTAATCATGTGGTCCACCTTGGCGCCGCACCAGTCGCAGAATCTGGCGTCACTCTGGTTTTGACGTTTACACCTGGAGCAGGTGGACGTCTTGCCATCTGCTGCAGGGACGGGGGGGGCGCCACCATCACTGCAGCCCACCTGCAGCAGGGGAGGATCATGAGAACCGAGTGGAGGATTTAAACTAGCTGAGCAGAGAGAGGTACCTGCTGCAGGTGGCTTTCACAGGTGAGACAGCTGGAGATGTGGACGGGATTCCCACTTCCACAGGTAGCGCACACCTGATGATCCTGGAACACACACACACCTCTGTGACCAGCAAACATGGAGCCCCACACACTCGCCCGTCACCAGCTGCTGTGGAGGCGCTTCGGTTGGCGGGTCTACACTAGATATCATATCCAAGACTAGATTGTGGAAGCGAGGTTGTTTAGCGTAGCGACACAGCGGCTATCTGACTTCAGACAGCTCACCCCTTGAACAGCATGAATGTCATGGCATATTATATTCCACATCTAAGTATACAGGAACATCGCTACATCTCTGACATTTAGAACAAACTGAACCGTTTGAAAATCAGTTGAAAAATTAGCCAGATATGGTTATTTAAATAGTGCGCGCACACTGACATTCATCTTGTTCAAGGGGTGAGCTGTCTGAAGTAAGATGGCCGCCGTGTAGCTACGTCGTTCTCTATTGGTAAACAGGCGGTGTAAGCCATCTAGTCTTTATTACATGATATCTATGTGTCTACAGGCAGGAAAGCACTTGTTGCCATGGCAACACTTAGACGTCCACATCAAATAAATTTGTGTGGAAATCTCGCTGCTGGTCAGCAAAAAAAAGTTACCTGAGTAAATGGTAAATGGACTGTACTTATACGGCGCTTTTCCAGTCATACTAACCGCTCAAAGCGCTTCACACTGCACGTCACATTCACACAGTCACACAATCACACACACATTCATACCCCGATAAGCACATCGGGAGGCAACTTGGGGTTCAGTGTCTTGCCCAAGGACACTTCGGCATGTAGTCTGGGGAAGCCTGGAATGGATCTCACAACCCTCCGGTTGAAAGACAACTGCTCTTCCACCTGAGCTACAGCCGCCCCATTGTGAGTGTGTTTACTGAGCACGTTTACCTGACCGTGTGTTTACCTGAGCGTGTGCTTACCTGGGCATGTGTTTACCTGAGCATGTGTTTACCTGGGCATGTGTTTACCTGGGCATGTGTTTACCTGAGCATGTGTTTACCTGGGCATGTGTTTACCTGAGCATGTGTTTACCTGAGTGCGTGTTTACCTGGGCGTGTGCTTACCTGAGTGCGTGTTTACCTGGGCGTGTGCTTACCTGAGTGCGTGTTTACCTGGGCGTGTGTTTACCTGGGCGTGTGTTTACCTGAGCATGTGTTTACCTGAGTGCGTGTTTACCTGCGCGTGTGTTTACCTGGGCGTGTGTTTACCTGGGCGTGTGTTTACCTGAGCATGTGTTTACCTGGGCGTGTGCTTACCTGAGTGCGTGTTTACCTGGGCGTGTGCTTACCTGAGTGCGTGTTTACCTGGGCGTGTGTTTACCTGGGCGTGTGTTTACCTGAGCATGTGTTTACCTGAGTGCGTGTTTACCTGGGCGTGTGTTTACCTGGGCGTGTGTTTACCTGAGCATGTGTTTACCTGAGTGCGTGTTTACCTGAGCATGTGTTTACCTGAGTGCGTGTTTACCTGCGCGTGTGTTTACCTGGGCGTGTGTTTACCTGAGCATGTGTTTACCTGAGTGCGTGTTTACCTGGGCGTGTGCTTACCTGAGTGCGTGTTTACCTGGGCGTGTGCTTACCTGAGTGCGTGTTTACCTGGGCGTGTGTTTACCTGGGCGTGTGTTTACCTGAGCATGTGTTTACCTGAGTGCGTGTTTACCTGGGCGTGTGTTTACCTGAGCATGTGTTTACCTGAGTGCGTGTTTACCTGCGCGTGTGTTTACCTGGGCGTGTGTTTACCTGCGCGTGTGTTTACCTGGGCGTGTGTTTACCTGAGCATGTGTTTACCTGAGTGCGTGTTTACCTGGGCGTGTGCTTACCTGAGTGCGTGTTTACCTGGGCGTGTGCTTACCTGAGTGCGTGTTTACCTGGGCGTGTGTTTACCTGGGCGTGTGTTTACCTGAGCATGTGTTTACCTGAGTGCGTGTTTACCTGGGCGTGTGTTTACCTGGGCGTGTGTTTACCTGAGCATGTGTTTACCTGAGTGCGTGTTTACCTGCGCGTGTGTTTACCTGGGCGTGTGTTTACCTGGGCGTGTGTTTACCTGAGCATGTGTTTACCTGAGTGCGTGTTTACCTGGGCGTGTTTACTCCTGAGCACGTGTGTAACTGGGCGTGTGCTTACCTAAGCGTGTGTTTACCTGAGCATGTGTTTACCTGAGTGCGTGTTTACCTGGGCGTGTTTACTCCTGAGCACGTGTGTAACTGGGCGTGTGCTTACCTAAGCGTGTGTTTACCTGAGCATGTGTTTACCTGAGTGCGTGTTTACCTGGGCGTGTTTACTCCTGAGCACGTGTGTAACTGGGCGTGTGCTTACCTAAGCGTGTGTTTACCTGCGCGTGTGTTCACCTGGGCGCGTGTTCACCTGCGCGTGTTTACCCGGGCGCGTGTGCGTACCTGGGCGTGTGCGTACCTGGGCGTGTCTACCCGGGCGCGTGTTTACCTGCGCGTGTGCGTACCTGCATGCCGAGGCGGGCCTGAGGTCGGCGCTGTGGGTCGACAGGTGCCTCGCAGATCAGACAGGTGTTTGTGTTGACGGGGACCACAGAGTTACAGAAGACACACAGCAACGTCTGACAACAGACACACAGAATCACCATCTCTTCACCTGAGCTAACCTGGACAGCGTCTGACGGCAGGTGTGTGCTGTACCTGTCCTGCCTCCGCGGGAGGAAGTCTCTGGCCTGGTAAAGGAGGAACCACGGCTCCGCACTGAGCACAGAACCGAGCCAAAGGGTCCGGTGGGCGAGCATTGAGACAGTGAGGACACCTGGATGGACAGGTGGACAGAGGGGGCGGAGTCAGTGAGGAGGTACAGACAGCTTCTCTCTGAGCCGACGGGGGGCGTAACCCTACCAAAGGAACTCGGTCTCTCGCTGAATCCGGGTCACCTCGGTGCTGCTCAGGTGCTCCACCTCATGTGAGTCCTGTCAGACAGGAGAACATCCAGGTGAAAACCAGCAGACCATCTGCACCTCAGGAAGACTACGCTCAGGTTCTGGTGTTCGTTTACCGCCGACCGGGACCGCCGCCAGGAACTGGTCCTGGTGGTTCTAAAGCCATGATGACCATTCAGGAAGGGAGGACATGGAGAAGAAGGTCCTGCTCTCCTCGGTTCTGGAACAGAGAAGTTTTCCTCACTGGACTTTAATGGAGTCACAAGACTCATGTAGACTCATGTAGATTAATGTAGATTCATGTAGATTCATGCAGTCTCATGTAGACTCATGTATTCTCATGTTGTCTCATGTAGTCTCATGTTGTCTCATGTTGTCTCATGTATTCTCATGTTGTCTCATGTATTCTCATGTATTCTCATGTAGACTCGTGTAGTCTCATGTATTCTCATGTTGTCTCATGTATTCTCATGTTGTCTCATGTATTCTCATGTATTCTCATGTAGACTCGTGTAGTCTCATGTATTCTCATGTAGACTCGTGTAGTCTCATGTATTCTCATGTAGACTCGTGTAGTCTCATGTATTCTCATGTTGTCTCATCTTGTCTCATGTATTCTCATGTTGTCTCATCTTGTCTCATGTTGTCTCATGTATTCTCATGTATTCTCATGTAGTCTCATGTATTCTCATGTTGTCTCATGTATTCTCATGTTGTCTCATGTAGACTCGTGTAGTCTCATGTAGACTCATGTAGTCTCATGTAGATTCATATAGACTCATGTATTCTCATGTATTCTCATGTAGTCTCATGTATTCTCAAGTATTCTTAAGTATTCTCATGTTGTCTCATGTATTCTCATGTATTCTCATGTAGACTTGTGTAGTCTCATGTAGACTCAATATTCTTCCTACAACAACAGACACCAGCTGACCGGGACTCGGGTAGTTTAGGACACCGGTGATCTAGACCACCAGGGATCAAGAACCAGGACCGTCAACACCTGTGACTCGGTCTGGGGTCTGCAGGTCTGCAGGTCTGAGCGTACCTCTGGGATCCTTTGAAGAGCTGTCAGCGTTCTCAGCGGAGCAGGTGGTTCCGTCAGACGGATGCTGGAACAGGAATGATGAAGTTCACCTGGTGTCTGGGGCTGGTGGGAAACATAGTCTCTGAAAGAACCGCAGGTGCGTGCTTACCTGCTGCTGGTTCTGCGGGTCCACATTCTGCAGCTGGTCCACTGAGAAGACCTTGGTCACCACAGAACTCTGCCGGCCATCGCTGCAGTCAGACACGGTCACATGTCAGCCGTCCAATCGGTGAGCGGCTCTGAAGGTAAACAGACGTAATGTTCCCATCATTACCTACCTGGTGACGGCCACAGCTCTGATGGACACCCGGCCCGCGGGCAGCAGGACGGGCCCGCTGTACTTCCAGCTGCCGCCCACCACCCCCCAGGGTCCCCAGGGTCCCCCCGCCCCCCGCGGTCCTGCCGCCCCCCGGGGCTCTGTCACCGGCTTTGAACCATCCAAAGTGAAGTAGATCTGCACACCTGCAGAGTCTGAACACAGAAACACCTCTCACACACCTGAGGACCAAATGTGATCAATAAATATTTGTATAAAGGAACACAAAGTTACAGATTCTAGACAATAAAAAGAAAGTTCTCAAACTTCATAAAGTTAGTTAGTTATTGCCAACTAACCTACAGCAGCTCTTAAAAATAAAAGAAAGAGCTCATACTGGAATTTGAGAGGATATGGGAATTTCATCATACCATAAGTATACCAATATACCATTGCTGGTATATTGTCCGATACCATTGTTGGTATATTGTCCGTTACCATTGTTGGTATATTGTCCGTTACCATTGTTGGTATATTGTCCGTTACCATTGTTGGTATATTGTCCGTTACCATTGTTGGTATATTGTCCGTTACCATTGTTGGTACATTGTCCGTTACCATTGTTGGTATATTGTCCGTTACCATTGTTGGTATATTGTCCGTTATCATTGTTGGTATATCGTCCGTTACCATTGTTGGTACATTGTCCGTTACCATTGTTGGTACATTGTCCGTTACCATTGTTGGTATATTGTCCGTTACCATTGTTGGTATATTGTCCGTTACCATTGTTGGTACATTGTCCGTTACCATTGCTGGTACATTGTCCGTTACCATTGTTGGTACATTGTCCGTTACCATTGTTGGTATATTGTCCGTTAACATTGTTGGTATATTGTCCGTTATCACTGTTGGTATATTGTCCGTTACCATTGTTGGTATATCGTCCGATACCATTGTTGGTATATTGTCCGTTACCATTGCTGGTACATTGTCCGTTACCATTGTTGGTATATTGTCCGTTACCATTGTTGGTATATTGTCCGTTACCATTGTTGGTATATTGTCCGTTACCATTGTTGGTACATTGTCCGTTACCATTGTTGGTATATTGTCCGTTACCATTGTTGGTATATTGTCCGTTATCATTGTTGGTATATCGTCCGTTACCATTGTTGGTACATTGTCCGTTACCATTGTTGGTACATTGTCCGTTACCATTGTTGGTATATTGTCCGTTAACATTGTTGGTACATTGTCCGTTACCATTGTTGGTACATTGTCCGTTACCATTGTTGGTATATTGTCCGTTACCATTGTTGGTACATTGTCCGTTACCATTGCTGGTACATTGTCCGTTACCATTGTTGGTACATTGTCCGTTACCATTGTTGATACATTGTCCGTTACCATTGTTGGTATATTGTCCGTTACCATTGTTGGTATATTGTCCGTTATCATTGTTGGTATATCGTCCGTTACCATTGTTGGTACATTGTCCGTTACCATTGTTGGTATATTGTCCGTTATCATTGTTGGTATATCGTCCGTTACCATTGTTGGTACATTGTCCGTTACCATTGTTGATACATTGTCCGTTACCATTGTTGGTATATTGTCCGTTACCATTGTTGGTATATTGTCCGTTATCATTGTTGGTATATCGTCCGTTACCATTGTTGGTACATTGTCCGTTACCATTGTTGGTATATTGTCCGTTACCATTGTTGGTATATTGTCCGTTACCATTGTTGGTACATTGTCCGTTACCATTGTTGATACATTGTCCGTTACCATTGTTGGTATATTGTCCGTTACCATTGTTGGTACATTGTCCGTTACCATTGTTGATACATTGTCCGTTACCATTGTTGGTATATTGTCCGTTACTCATTGTTGGTATATTGTCCGTTATCATTGTTGGTATATCGTCCGTTACCATTGTTGGTACATTGTCCGTTACCATTGTTGGTATATTGTCCGTTATCATTGTTGGTATATCGTCCGTTACCATTGTTGGTACATTGTCCGTTACCATTGTTGATACATTGTCCGTTACCATTGTTGGTATATTGTCCGTTACCATTGTTGGTATATTGTCCGTTATCATTGTTGGTACATCGTCCGTTACCATTGTTGGTACATTGTCCGTTACCATTGTTGGTATATTGTCCGTTATCATTGTTGGTATATTGTCCGCTATCATTGTTGGTATATCGTCCGTTACCATTGTTGGTACATTGTCCGTTACCATTGTTGGTATATTGTCCGTTACCATTGTTGGTACATTGTCCGTTACCATTGTTGGTATATTGTCCGTTACCATTGTTGGTACATTGTCCGTTACCATTGTTGATACATTGTCCGTTACCATTGTTGGTATATTGTCCGTTACCATTGTTGGTATATTGTCCGTTATCATTGTTGGTATATTGTCCGTTATCATTGTTGGTATATTGTCCGCTATCATTGTTGGTATATCGTCCGTTACCATTGTTGGTACATTGTCCGTTACCATTGTTGGTATATTGTCCGTTACCATTGTTGGTACATTGTCCGTTACCATTGTTGGTATATTGTCCGTTATCATTGTTGGTATATCGTCCGTTACCATTGTTGGTACATTGTCCGTTACCATTGTTGGTATATTGTCCGTTATCATTGTTGGTATATCGTCCGTTACCATTGTTGGTACATTGTCCGCTACCATTGTTGGTACATTGTCCGTTACCATTGTTGGTATATTGTCCGTTATCATTGTTGGTATATTGTCCGATACCATTGCTGGTATATTGTCCGTTACCATTGTTGGTATATTGTCCGTTACCATTGTTGGTATATTGTCCGTTACCATTGTTGGTACATTGTCCGTTACCATTGTTGGTATATTGTCCGTTACCATTGTTGGTACATTGTCCGTTACCATTGTTGGTATATTGTCCGTTACCATTGTTGGTATATTGTCCGTTACCATTGTTGGTATATTGTCCGTTACCATTGTTGGTACATTGTCCGTTACCATTGTTGGTATATTGTCCGTTACCATTGTTGGTATATTGTCCGTTACCATTGTTGGTATATTGTCCGTTACCATTGCTGGTACATTGTCCGTTACCAGTGTTGGTACATTGTCCGTTACCATTGTTGGTACATTGTCCGTTACCATTGTTGGTATATTGTCCGTTACCATTGTTGGTATATTGTCCGTTATCATTGTTGGTATATTGTCCGTTACCATTGTTGGTACATTGTCTGTTACCACTGCTGGTATATTGTCCGTTACCATTGTTGGTATATTGTCCGTTATCATTGTTGGTATATTGTCCGTTACCATTGTTGGTACATTGTCCGTTACCATTGCTGGTACATTGTCCGTTACCATTGTTGGTATATTGTTCATTCAAGTTCGCTTCTCCTCACTCCCTTTCAGGCAATGGCAGTGATGGCTATAACTTGATGTTTTCTTGTTTTCTTGTGATTAGATGATCGGCTATGTAAGTGGTCATCTTCTTGTGTTCTATGAAATATTCAAACATATTGCCTGAAATGAATGAATGAAATGAACATTTTTAGAGCCAATTGACCAGAACCGAGCTTCAGGTCTAAACTGGGACCAGGTTTGCTTGACCTGGCCGGTGCTTGCAGCCTGAAGACGTAAGATGCTGATACCACGTTGTTTCTGTCTCTCAAACAGGATTCAGATCAGTGGTGGGCGGATCAAGACAAATATCGATACCAACGTTGGTATTAATATCGAGTGATACTAGTGAAATCATATCATCACCTGATTCTAAGATATTGTGTTTCTTTAAAAAACTTGTGTAATTGAGTAAAAACAACTTTTTTTTATGATTACAAATAGCTAAAGCTCACAGCGGCTTCTCCTTGCCTAATTTTAAATTTTACTATCAGGCTTTCACATTACATGCGCTTCTTAAAGGGTTTGACCCTGCATCCAATGTGTCACAGTAAGAACTTGAGGAAAGCTTGGTGCATCCCACTGAATTAAAAGATGTTTTAGGGTGCATTCACACAGCTTTTTTGATTGGAATCAGTCTGTTCGGAAAGTCCGCTTCGTTTGGGGGAGTTGTGAATGCGCAAACGGACTCTAATCCGGAACAAACAAGCGGACTCGGTCCACCTACAAACGCAGGTCTCGGTCCAATTTGAGTGGACCAAATACAGAAGTGGACTACAAATTGTATGGGCATTGTGGGTAAAATGTTGGACATTGTCTTCAGGGCTATGCTTTCTGAATGCGCCCTTATATTCCAATGTAACCATGAACCAATGTAGGGCACGTTTTGGACCTATAGCTTCCCTATTACTGAGTGTATGGAGAGCTGCAGCGAAGCTACACTATATTGCCAAAAGTATTTGCTCACCATCCAAATGATGGAATTAGGTGTTCCATCTGTGGCAAGATACTCAACGGAGGGCCCGGGCGGGATTTGATCCCCAGACTCCCATGTGAAAGCCATGAGCACTGACCATTCAGCCAAAGGGACAACCCTGTGCCCAAGCAGCAAGGGCACATGATCACTGGGAGGCATAGTGACAGGACCCCACACTGTCACACATCACTTCCATGTCCACAGGTGTATAAATGAAGCAGCTCGGCATGCAGACTGCTTCTACAAACGTGTGAAAGAATGTGTCGCTCTCAGGAATCAGTGAATTCCAGCGTGGAACTGTGATAGGATGCCACCTGTGCAACAATCCAGCGGTGAAACTTCCTCCTAAATATTCCACAGTCAGCTGCAGCTGGATTATAAGAACATGGAAGTGTTTGGGAACGACAGCATCTCAGCCATGAAGTGTTCGTCCACGTAAACTGATGGAGCGGGTCAGTGATGCTGAAGCTCATAGTGAGAAGAGGTGGCCAACTTTCTGCAGAGTCAATCACTACAGACCTCCAACCTTCATGTGGCCTTCAGATCAGATCAAGAACAGTGACAGAGAGCTTCATGGGATGGGTTTCCATGGCGACCAGCTCCATCCATCCATACATCACCAAGTGCGATGCAAAGCGTGGATGCAGTGGTGGAAAGCAGCCGCCACTGGACAAGGGTTTGGGGCATCTGATGGAGGGAGTCTGGGTTTGGTGGTTGCCAGGACAACGGTACTTGTCTGGCTGCATTGTGCCAAGTGTAAAGTTTGGTGGAGGGGGGTTATGGTGTGGGGGTGTTTTCAGGAGCTGGGCTTGGCCCCTTAGTTCCAGTGAAAGAAACTCTGAATGCTTCAGCATACCAAGACATTCTGGACAATTCCATGTCCCAACTTTGTGGGACCAGTTTGGAGCTGGCCCCTTCCTCTTCCAACATGACTGTGCACCACAAAGCAGGTCCATGAAGACCTGGATGCAGAGTCTGGTGTGGAGGAACTGGACTGGCCTGCACAGAGTCCTGACCTCATCCCCATAGAACAGCTTTGGGATGAATCAGAGCGGAGACTGAGAGCCAGGCCTTCTGGTCCAACATCAGTGTGACCTCACAAATGTGCTTCTGGAAGATGGTCAAAGATTCCCAGAAACACTCCTAAACCTTGTGGACAGCCTTCCCAGAAGATGAAGCTGTTCTAGCTGCAAAGGTGGACCAACGTCATCCTGAACCCGACGGATCAGGAATGATGTTACTGAAGCTCAGATGTGAGTGAAGGAGGTAAGACGATAGTTTTGGCAGGATGGTTTAGGGGTTGGAGTAAGGGTTAGCATAAGCCGAACTCCTGGCATTAGACACAGTTTGGAGGAATGACCTATCGAATCTGGACCCAGATCCTGTCTGGAGTAACATTCTGCTCACGTCCAGGAACCCAGACCATCGACAGATCCATCTGAACATTGTTCACAGGACATACGTGACTCCTCACAGGCTTCATACTATGAAGCTATTGGGTAGTCCCAACTGCACATAATGCTCTTCAAACACACTGGAGACTTGTAGGATGTGGGGGTGTCCTGGGGCTACAGACTTGTGGGCTGTGGTTGTGAAAGAGCTGTCTACTCCCCATCAGTCCTACTGCAGA
>JALJCO010003150.1:0-18657 GCA_023101725.1 Atherinomorus stipes
GACACTGAGATAGATAGATAGATAGATAGATAGATAGATAGATGAGATAGATAGATAGATAGATAGATAGATAGATACTGTGACACAGACATACAGACAGACAATGTGACAGACAGATACTTAGACACTGAGAGACAGACAGACACTGTGAGACAGACTGTAAGTGAGAAACAGACTGTGAGTCGAACAGAGACTGTGAGATGAGACTGTGAATGAGACATAGACTGTGAGACAGACTGTAAGTGAGACAGAGACTATGAGATAGACTGTGAATGAGACATAGGCTGTGAGACAGACTGTAAGTGAGACAGAGACTGTGAGATAGACTGTGAATGAGACATAGACTGTGAGACAGACTGTAAGTGAGACAGAGACTGTGAGATAGACTGTGAATGAGACATAGACTGTGAGACAGACTGTTAGCGAGACAGAGACCGTGAGGCAGAAAGACACAGACAGACAGAAAGATAGATCATCCACAGGACTGACAGGAGGCCAAGACTGGTGAACAGAGGGTTCAAGGGGAGAGGAAGACTGAGAAAGGAAGCACAGACATGTTTGAATATAAAGAGAGAGAGTTCTAGTATTGAGGACATGGTGAGACACCAAATAAGTGGACAGAGGGACAGTCATGATGACCTCAGTGGATTTGAACCTCCAGTTTGATCATACATTGGTTTATAGATGAGGAATTAAGTCAAAGGTGAAACTAATTAACACAGCAGGGAGAACTGCTTAGGTTGTCATGACAACGCAGCACCTGTCTGGTGTGTGTGTGTGTGTCACAGAATGTCAGTTAATTTCAGTTAGAGACTTTATGCTTTAGTTTTCTATGGGAAAATGCTGAATCGTCCACTGCGAGAAAACCGTAACAGATATCAAAATAATTTTTTCACCGTGAGCGCCATGAGGCTTTCAGGAACTCAGGAATGTATTTTATTTTATCCTAAGTGGAACAGAATTTAAATGGTGACAGTTTTAAGAATCAGGGCTTTTTGAGCTTTCCGTCTAGATTACAATGGAGAGATATAGGAGCAAAATGGTGACTTTCTAAGATTCCGAGAGCCGTAGTTCGAAAACGGTGCGTCTGAGCAAAAAATGTGCGGAAGGATGAAATGAAGCCAACAAGATTTCCAACGTTTTGATGTAAAAATTATGTCTGTACGATGAACGGTGTGGGAGTTATGGCCATTTGTTTCAAAGTTGGAAATGCTTCAAAAGTTAGAGTGCGGCTAGAGTGCGGAGGGATTTTGGGATTTTTTGGATTTTTCCTAAAACGTAACTTACCATTGTGTCAAAACCGTAACAGATATGTACATATCCTTTCACATGGTTAAAGTTTCAGCTTTCGTGACCCGTTTAAACTTTGAATGGTGTTTCTATGTTATGGTATGGCTGAGCTATAGAGGTCCAAAGTGACCTGGGTTCTTGGTTTTTCTCGGCTGTTTCCGACCAAATCCCATTCATTCCTATGGGACCGAAAATCGCAGTTTTTTGCGAATTGCGTGAACACCGTTTGAGTTTTGCGCGGACAAATGACAAGCACACCGATCCCGGCCGAGACGCACGTTTTGATATAACTTTTGTGGGGGTGCTGGCAAAGCCCTGGGAGGAGTAGGCCGTCAAAAACAGGGCGGAAACTGAAAAATAATAATAATAATGGAACTAGAAAATTTCTGAAGAAATTTTGAATGCTGCCAATCTGCTACCCACGTCGAACAGAGCGGCAGCCATGTTACAAAGATGGATTAACAGACAGAAAGACAAAGCTGTGAGACAGACTGTGACACAGACAGAGAGTGAGTGAGACAGACTGAGAAAGACAGACAGAAGGTGAGTGAGACAGACTGAGAAACACAGAAAGATGCTGAGTGAGACAGAGACTGAGCCAGACTGACTGTGAGTGACACAGACACCGTGAGACAGACAAGATAGATAGATAGACACTGTGAGACAGACTGAGAGAGAGACAGAAAGACACTGAGACAGACAGATACTTAGATTGACACTGACAAACAGACAGACACTGTGAGACAGACAGATACTTAGATAAATAGAGAGACACTGAGACAGACAGACACTGACAGACAGACGGACAGACACTGTGAGACAGACAGATACTTAGATAGAGAGACACTGAGACAGACAGACAGACACTGTGAGACAGACAGATACTTAAATAGAGAGACACTGAGACAGACAGACAGATAGACAGACAGACAGACAGACAGATAGACAGATAGATAGATAGATAGATAGATAGATAGATAGATAGATAGATAGATAGATAGATAGATACTGTGACACAGACATACAGACAGACAATGTGACAGACAGATACTTAGACACTGAGAGACAGACAGACACTGTGAGACAGACTGTAAGTGAGAAACAGACTGTGAGTCGAACTGTGAGTGAGACAGAGACAGACTGTGAGTCGAACAGAGACTGTGAGATAGACTGTGAATGAGACATAGACTGTGAGACAGACTGTAAGTGAGACAGAGACTGTGAGATAGACTGTGAATGAGACATAGACTGTGAGACAGACTGTTAGCGAGACAGAGACCGTGAGGCAGAAAGACACAGACAGACAGAAAGATAGATCATCCACAGGACTGACAGGAGGCCAAGACTGGTGAACAGAGGGTTCAAGGGGAGAGGAAGACTGAGAAAGGAAGCACAGACATGTTTGAATATAAAGAGAGAGAGTTCTAGTATTGAGGACATGGTGAGACACCAAATAAGTGGACAGAGGGACAGTCATGATGACCTCAGTGGATTTGAACCTCCAGTTTGATCATACATTGGTTTATAGATGAGGAATTAAGTCAAAGGTGAAACTAATTAACACAGCAGGGAGAACTGCTTAGGTTGTCATGACAACGCAGCACCTGTCTGTGTGTGTGTGTCACGGAATGTCAGTTAATTTCAGTTAGAGACTTTATGCTTTAGTTTTCTATGGGAAAATGCTGAATCGTCCACTGCGAGAAAACCGTAACAGATATCAAAATAATTTTTTTCACCGTGAGCGCCATGAGGCTTTCAGGAACTCAGGAATGTATTTTATTTTATCCTAAGTGGAACAGAATTTAAATGGTGACAGTTTTAAGAATCAGGGCTTTTTGAGCTTTCCGTCTAGATTACAATGGAGAGATATAGGAGCAAAATGGTGACTTTCTAAGATTCCGAGAGCCGTAGTTCGAAAACGGTGCGTCTGAGCAAAAAATGTGCGGAAGGATGAAATGAAGCCAACAAGATTTCCTACGTTTTGATGTAAAAATGATGTCTGTACGATGAACGGTGTGGGAGTTATGGCCATTTGTTTCAAAGTTGGAAATGCTTCAAAAGTTAGAGTGCGGCTAGAGTGCGGAGGGATTTTGGGATTTTTTGGATTTTTCCTAAAACGTAACTTACCATTGTGTCAAAACCGTAACAGATATGTACATATCCTTTCACATGGTTAAAGTTTCAGCTTTCGTGACCCGTTTAAACTTTGAATGGTGTTTCTATGTTATGGTATGGCTGAGCTATAGAGGTCCAAAGTGACCTGGGTTCTTGGTTTTTCCTCGGCTTGTTTCCGACCAAATCCCATTCATTCCTATGGGACCGAAAATCGCAGTTTTTTGCGAATTGCGTGAACACCGTTTGAGTTTTGCGCGGACAAATAACAAGCACACCGATCCCGGCCGAGACGCACGTTTTGATATAACTTTTGTGGGGGTTCTGGCAAAGCCCTGGGAGGAGTAGGCCGTCAAAAAACACGACGGAAACTGAAAAAGTTTAATAATAATAATAACTAGAAAATTTCTGAAGAAATTTTGAATGCTGCCAATCTGCTACCCACGTCGAACAGAGCGGCAGCCATGTTACAAAGATGGATTAACAGACAGAAAGACAAAGCTGTGAGACAGACTGTGACACAGACAGAGAGTGAGTGAGACAGACTGAGAAAGACAGACAGAAGGTGAGTGAGACAGACTGAGAAACACAGAAAGATGCTGAGTGAGACAGAGACTGAGCCAGACTGACTGTGAGTGACACAGACACCGTGAGACAGACAGATAGATAGACACTGTGAGACAGACTGAGAGAGAGACAGAAAGACACTGAGACAGACAGATACTTAGATTGACACTGACAAACAGACAGACACTGTGAGACAGACAGATACTTAGATAAATAGAGAGACACTGAGACAGACAGACGACTGACAGACAGACGGACAGACACTGTGAGACAGACAGATACTTAGATAGATAGAGAGACACTGAGACAGACAGACAGACACTGTGAGACGGGGGGGGGGGGGGGGGGGGGGGGGGGGGGGGGGGAGGGGGGGGGGGTGGAGGGGGGGGAAGAAGACAGATTAGAGAGAGAACTGAGAAGACGGGGGGGGGGGGGGCTGGGGTGGAAGAGAGACACTGGAGAGAGAAAAGACAGACACAGAAGACATGTGAGACAGACAGATACTTAAATAGAGAGCAGGAGACAGACAGACAGACAGAAGAAGAAGCAGTAGGAGATAGATAGAAGATAGATAGATAGATAGATAGATAGATAGATAGATAGATAGATGATAGATAGTAGTGTGTGTAGATAGATAGATAGATAGATAGATACTGTGACACAGACATAAGAAATGTGACAGACAACTTAGACACTGAGAGACAGACAGACACTGTGAGACAGACTGTAAGTGAGAAAAGACTGTGAGTCGAACTGTGAGTGAGACAGAGAGAGAGTGAGTGAGTCGAACAGAGACTGTGAGATAGACTGTGAATGAGACATAGACTGTGAGACAGACTGTAAGTGAGACAGAGACTGTGAGATAGACTGTGAATGAGACATAGACTGTGAGACAGACTGTTAGCGAGACAGAGACCGTGAGGCAGAAAGACACAGACAGACAGAAAGATAGATCATCCACAGGACTGACAGGAGGCCAAGACTGGTGAACAGAGGGTTCAAGGGGAGAGGAAGACTGAGAAAGGAAGCACAGACATGTTTGAATATAAAGAGAGAGAGTTCTAGTATTGAGGACATGGTGAGACACCAAATAAGTGGACAGAGGGACAGTCATGATGACCTCAGTGGATTTGAACCTCCAGTTTGATCATACATTGGTTTATAGATGAGGAATTAAGTCAAAGGTGAAACTAATTAACACAGCAGGGAGAACTGCTTAGGTTGTCATGACAACGCAGCACCTGTCTGTGTGTGTGTGTCACAGAATGTCAGTTAATTTCAGTTAGAGACTTTATGCTTTAGTTTTCTATGGGAAAATGCTGAATCGTCCACTGCGAGAAAACCGTAACAGATATCAAAATAATTTTTTTCACCGTGAGCGCCATGAGGCTTTCAGGAACTCAGGAATGTATTTTATTTTATCCTAAGTGGAACAGAATTTAAATGGTGACAGTTTTAAGAATCAGGGCTTTTTGAGCTTTCCGTCTAGATTACAATGGAGAGATATAGGAGCAAAATGGTGACTTTCTAAGATTCCGAGAGCCGTAGTTCGAAAACGGTGCGTCTGAGCAAAAAATGTGCGGAGGGCTGAAATGAAGCCAACAAGATTTCCTACGTTTTGATGTAAAAATTATGTCTGTACGATGAACGGTGTGGGAGTTATGGCCATTTGTTTCAAAGTTGGAAATGCTTCAAAAGTTAGAGTGCGGCTAGAGTGCGGAGGGATTTTGGGATTTTTTGGATTTTTTCCTAAAACGTAACTTACCATTGTGTCAAAACCGTAACAGATATGTACATATCCTTTCACATGGTTAAAGTTTCAGCTTTCGTGACCCGTTTAAACTTTGAATGGTGTTTCTATGTTATGGTATGGCTGAGCTATAGAGGTCCAAAGTGACCTGGGTTTTGGGCTTTTCTCGGCTGATTCTGACCAAATCCCATTCATTCCTATGGGACCGAAAATCGCAGTTTTTTGCGAATTGCGTGAACACCGTTTGAGTTTTGCGCGGACAAATAACAAGCACACCGATCCCGGCCGAGACGCACGTTTTGATATAACTTTTGTGGGGGTGCTGGCAAAGCCCTGGGAGGAGTAGGCCGTCAAAAAACAGGACGGAAACTGAAAAAGAATAATAATAATAAAAAAAAGGAGGAAAAAAAAAGAGTAATATGTTGCCATAAAAGATTGAGTATATTGCTCTAGAGCAATATACTGCCATCTATAAAGATTGCAGATAACTAGAAAATTTCTGAAGAAATTTTGAATGCTGCCAATCTGCTACCCACGTCGAACAGAGCGGCAGCCATGTTACAAAGATGGATTAACAGACAGAAAGACAAAGCTGTGAGACAGACTGTGACACAGACAGAGAGTGAGTGAGACAGACTGAGAAAGACAGACAGAAGGTGAGTGAGACAGACTGAGAAACACAGAAAGATGCTGAGTGAGACAGAGACTGAGACAGACTGACTGTGAGTGACACAGACACCGTGAGACAGACAGATAGATAGATAGACACTGTGAGACAGACTGAGAGAGAGACAGAAAGACACTGAGACAGACAGATACTTAGATTGACACTGACAAACAGACAGACACTGTGAGACAGACAGATACTAGATAAATAGAGAGACACTGAGACAGACAGACACTGACAGACAGACGGACAGACACTGTGAGACAGACAGATACTTAGATAGAGAGACACTGAGACAGACAGACAGAGACAGAAGACAGACAGACACTGTGAGACAGACAGATACTTAAATAGAGAGACACTGACAGACAGACAGACAGACAGACAGACAGATAGATAGACAGACAGACAGATAGATAGATAGATAGATAGATACTGTGACACAGACATACAGACAGACAATGGACAGACAGATACTTAGACACTGAGAGACAGACAGACACTGTGAGACAGACTGTAAGTGAGAAACAGACTGTGAGTCGAACTGTGAGGAGACAGAGACAGACTGTGAGTCGAACAGAGACTGTGAGATAGACTGTGAATGAGACATAGACTGTGAGACAGACTGTAAGTGAGACAGAGACTGTGAGATAGACTGTGAATGAGACATAGACTGTGAGACAGACTGTTGGGAGTGATGTGAGAGACTGTTAGCGAGACAGAGACCGTGAGGCAGAAAGACACAGACAGACAGAAAGATAGATAATCCACAGGACTGACAGGAGGCCAAGACTGGTGAACAGAGGGTTCAAGGGGAGAGGAAGACTGAGAAAGGAAGCACAGACATGTTTGAATATAAAGAGAGAGAGTTCTAGTATTGAGGACATGGTGAGACACCAAATAAGTGGACAGAGGGACAGTCATGATGACCTCAGTGGATTTGAACCTCCAGTTTGATCATACATTGGTTTATAGATGAGGAATTAAGTCAAAGGTGAAACTAATTAACACAGCAGGGAGAACTGCTTAGGTTGTCATGACAACGCAGCACCTGTCTGTGTGTGTGTGTCACAGAATGTCAGTTAATTTCAGTTAGAGACTTTATGCTTTAGTTTTCTATGGGAAAATGCTGAATCGTCCACTGCGAGAAAACCGTAACAGATATCAAAATAATTTTTTTCACCGTGAGCGCCATGAGGCTTTCAGGAACTCAGGAATGTATTTTATTTTATCCTAAGTGGAACAGAATTTAAATGGTGACAGTTTTAAGAATCAGGGCTTTTTGAGCTTTCCGTCTAGATTACAATGGAGAGATATAGGAGCAAAATGGTGACTTTCTAAGATTCCGAGAGCCGTAGTTCGAAAACGGTGCGTCTGAGCAAAAAATGTGCGGAAGGATGAAATGAAGCCAACAAGATTTCCAACGTTTTGATGTAAAAATTATGTCTGTACGATGAACGGTGTGGGAGTTATGGCCATTTGTTTCAAAGTTGGAAATGCTTCAAAAGTTAGAGTGCGGCTAGAGTGCGGAGGGATTTTGGGATTTTTGGATTTTTCCTAAAACGTAACTTACCATTGTGTCAAAACCGTAACAGATATGTACATATCCTTTCACATGGTTAAAGTTTCAGCTTTCGTGACCCGTTTAAACTTTGAATGGTGTTTCTATGTTATGGTATGGCTGAGCTATAGAGGTCCAAAGTGACCTGGGTTCTTGGTTTTTTCCTCGGCTGTTTCCGACCAAATCCCATTCATTCCTATGGGACCGAAAATCGCAGTTTTTTGCGAATTGCGTGAACACCGTTTGAGTTTTGCGCGGACAAATAACAAGCACACCGATCCCGGCCGAGACGCACGTTTTGATATAACTTTTGTGGGGGTGCTGGCAAAGCCCTGGGAGGAGTAGGCCGTCAAAAAAAACATGGACGGAAACTGAAAAAGTAATATTAATAAAAAAATAACTAGAAAATTTCTGAAGAAATTTTGAATGCTGCCAATCTGCTACCCACGTCGAACAGAGCGGCAGCCATGTTACAAAGATGGATTAACAGACAGAAAGACAAAGCTGTGAGACAGACTGTGACACAGACAGAGAGTGAGTGAGACAGACTGTGAGTCGAACAGAGACTGTGAGATAGACTGTGAATGAGACATAGACTGTGAGACAGACTGTTAGCGAGACAGAGACTGTGAGATAGACTGTGAATGAGACATAGACTGTGAGACAGACTGTTAGCGAGACAGAGACCGTGAGGCAGAAAGACACAGACAGACAGAAAGATAGATCATCCACAGGACTGACAGGAGGCCAAGACTGGTGAACAGAGGGTTCAAGGGGAGAGGAAGACTGAGAAAGGAAGCACAGACATGTTTGAATATAAAGAGAGAGAGTTCTAGTATTGAGGACATGGTGAGACACCAAATAAGTGGACAGAGGGACAGTCATGATGACCTCAGTGGATTTGAACCTCCAGTTTGATCATACATTGGTTTATAGATGAGGAATTAAGTCAAAGGTGAAACTAATTAACACAGCAGGGAGAACTGCTTAGGTTGTCATGACAACGCAGCACCTGTCTGTGTGTGTGTGTCACAGAATGTCAGTTAATTTCAGTTAGAGACTTTATGCCTTAGTTTTCTATGGGAAAATGCTGAATCGTCCACTGCGAGAAAACCGTAACAGATATCAAAATAATTTTTTCACCGTGAGCGCCATGAGGCTTTCAGGAACTCAGGAATGTATTTTATTTTATCCTAAGTGGAACAGAATTTAAATGGTGACAGTTTTAAGAATCAGGGCTTTTTGAGCTTTCCGTCTAGATTACAATGGAGAGATATAGGAGCAAAATGGTGACTTTCTAAGATTCCGAGAGCCGTAGTTCGAAAACGGTGCGTCTGAGCAAAAAATGTGCGGAAGGATGAAATGAAGCCAACAAGATTTCCAACGTTTTGATGTAAAAATTATGTCTGTACGATGAACGGTGTGGGAGTTATGGCCATTTGTTTCAAAGTTGGAAATGCTTCAAAAGTTAGAGTGCGGCTAGAGTGCGGAGGGATTTTGGGATTTTTGGATTTTTCCTAAAACGTAACTTACCATTGTGTCAAAACCGTAACAGATATGTACATATCCTTTCACATGGTTAAAGTTTCAGCTTTCGTGACCCGTTTAAACTTTGAATGGTGTTTCTATGTTATGGTATGGCTGAGCTATAGAGGTCCAAAGTGACCTGGGTTCTTGGTTTTTTCCTCGGCTTGTTTCCGACCAAATCCCATTCATTCCTATGGGACCGAAAATCGCAGTTTTTTGCGAATTGCGTGAACACCGTTTGAGTTTTGCGCGGACAAATGACAAGCACACCGATCCCGGCCGAGACGCACGTCTTGATATAACTTTTGTGGGGGTGCTGGCAAAGCCCTGGGAGAAGTAGGCGCCGTCAAAAAATCATGACGGAAACTGAAAAAGTGTATAATAATAATAACTAGAAAATTTCTGAAGAAATTTTGAATGCTGCCAATCTGCTACCCACGTCGAACAGAGCGGCAGCCATGTTACAAAGATGGATTAACAGACAGAAAGACAAAGCTGTGAGACAGACTGTGACACAGACAGAGAGTGAGTGAGACAGACTGAGAAAGACAGACAGAAGGTGAGTGAGACAGACTGAGAAACACAGAAAGATGCTGAGTGAGACAGAGACTGAGACAGACTGACTGTGAGTGACACAGACACCGTGAGACAGACAGATAGATAGATAGACACTGTGAGACAGACTGAGAGAGAGACAGAAAGACACTGAGACAGACAGATACTTAGATTGACACTGACAAACAGACAGACACTGTGAGACAGACAGATACTTAGATAAATAGAGATACACTGAGACAGACAGACAAACACTGTGAGACAGACAGATACTTAAATAGAGAGACACTGAGACAGACAGATAGACAGACAGATAGACAGACAGACAGACAGATAGATAGATAGATAGATAGATACTGTGACACAGACATACAGACAGATACTTAGACACTGAGAGACAGACAGACACTGTGAGACAGACTGTAAGTGAGAAACAGACTGTGAGTCGAACAGAGACTGAGATAGACTGTGAATGAGACATAGACTGTATGACAGACTGTAAGTGAGACAGAGACTGTGAGATAGACTGTGAATGAAACATAGACTGTGAGACAGACTGTTAGCGAGACAGAGACCGTGAGGCAGAAAGACACAGACAGACAGAAAGATAGATCATCCACAGGACTGACAGGAGGCCAAGACTGGTGAACAGAGGGTTCAAGGGGAGAGGAAGACTGAGAAAGGAAGCACAGACATGTTTGAATATAAAGAGAGAGAGTTCTAGTATTGAGGACATGGTGAGACACCAAATAAGTGGACAGAGGGACAGTCATGATGACCTCAGTGGATTTGAACCTCCAGTTTGATCATACATTGGTTTATAGATGAGGAATTAAGTCAAAGGTGAAACTAATTAACACAGCAGGGAGAACTGCTTAGGTTGTCATGACAACGCAGCACCTGTCTGTGTGTGTGTGTCACAGAATGTCAGTTAATTTCAGTTAGAGACTTTATGCTTTAGTTTTCTATGGGAAAATGCTGAATCGTCCACTGCGAGAAAACCGTAACAGATATCAAAATAATTTTTTTCACCGTGAGCGCCATGAGGCTTTCAGGAACTCAGGAATGTATTTTATTTTATCCTAAGTGGAACAGAATTTAAATGGTGACAGTTTTAAGAATCAGGGCTTTTTGAGCTTTCCGTCTAGATTACAATGGAGAGATATAGGAGCAAAATGGTGACTTTCTAAGATTCCGAGAGCCGTAGTTCGAAAACGGTGCGTCCGAGCAAAAAATGTGCGGAAGGATGAAATGAAGCCAACAAGATTTCCTACGTTTTGATGTAAAAATTATGTCTGTACGATGAACGGTGTGGGAGTTATGGCCATTTGTTTCAAAGTTGGAAATGCTTCAAAAGTTAGAGTGCGGCTAGAGTGCGGAGGGATTTTGGGATTTTTTGGATTTTTCCTAAAACGTAACTTACCATTGTGTCAAAACCGTAACAGATATGTACATATCCTTTCACATGGTTAAAGTTTCAGCTTTCGTGACCCGTTTAAACTTTGAATGGTGTTTCTATGTTATGGTATGGCTGAGCTATAGAGGTCCAAAGTGACCTGGGTTCTTGGTTTTTCCTCGGCTTGTTTCCGACCAAATCCCATTCATTCCTATGGGACCGAAAATCGCAGTTTTTTGCGAATTGCGTGAACACCGTTTGAGTTTTGCGCGGACAAATAACAAGCACACCGATCCCGGCCGAGACGCACGTTTTGATATAACTTTTGTGGGGGTGCTGGCAAAGCCCTGGGAGGAGTAGGCCGTCAAAAAACATGACGGAAACTGAAAAAGTTTAATAATAATAATAACGCGGAATAAACGCGGAGCAATAGTAATATGTTGCCAATGCTCTATAGAGCATTGGCAGTATATTGCTCTAGAGCAATATACTGCCAATGCTCTATAGAGATTGGCAGCATAATAATAATAACGCGGAATAAACGCGGAGCAATAGTAATATGTTGCCAATGCTCTATAGAGCATTGGCAGTATATTGCTCTAGAGCAATATACTGCCAATGCTCTATAGAGATTGGCAGCATAACTAGAAAATTTCTGAAGAAATTTTGAATGCTGCCAATCTGCTACCCACGTCGAACAGAGCGGCAGCCATGTTACAAAGATGGATTAACAGACAGAAAGACAAAGCTGTGAGACAGACTGTGACACAGACAGAGAGTGAGTGAGACAGACTGAGAAAGAAGAAGAAGGTGAGTGAGACAGACTGAGAAACACAGAAAGATGCTGAGTGAGACAGAGACTGAGCCAGACTGACTGTGAGTGACACAGACACCGTGAGACAGACAGATAGATAGATAGACACTGTGAGACAGACTGAGAGAGAGACAGAAAGACACTGAGACAGACAGATACTTAGATAGCACTGAACAGACAGACACTGGAGACAGACAGATACTAGATAATGAGAGCACGGCAGCGGGTGGGGTGGGGGGGGGGGGAGTAGAAGAGGGGAGAGTGTGCAATACAGAAGAAATGTGACAGACAGATACTTAGACACTGAGAGACAGACAGACACTGTGAGACAGACTGTAAGTGAGAAACAGACTGTGAGTCGAACTGTGAGTGAGACAGAGACAGACTGTGAGTCGAACAGAGACTGTGAGATAGACTGTGAATGAGACATAGACTGTGAGACAGACTGTAAGTGAGACAGAGACTGTGAGATAGACTGTGAATGAGACATAGACTGTGAGACAGACTGTTAGGAGACGGAGAGCTGAGGAGACAGAGACCGTGAGGCAGAAAGACACAGACAGACAGAAAGATAGATCATCCACAGGACTGACAGGAGGCCAAGACTGGTGAACAGAGGGTTCAAGGGGAGAGGAAGACTGAGAAAGGAAGCACAGACATGTTTGAATATAAAGAGAGAGAGTTCTAGTATTGAGGACATGGTGAGACACCAAATAAGTGGACAGAGGGACAGTCATGATGACCTCAGTGGATTTGAACCTCCAGTTTGATCATACATTGGTTTATAGATGAGGAATTAAGTCAAAGGTGAAACTAATTAACACAGCAGGGAGAACTGCTTAGGTTGTCATGACAACGCAGCACCTGTCTGTGTGTGTGTGTCACAGAATGTCAGTTAATTTCAGTTAGAGACTTTATGCTTTAGTTTTCTATGGGAAAATGCTGAATCGTCCACTGCGAGAAAACCGTAACAGATATCAAAATAATTTTTTTCACCGTGAGCGCCATGAGGCTTTCAGGAACTCAGGAATGTATTTTATTTTATCCTAAGTGGAACAGAATTTAAATGGTGACAGTTTTAAGAATCAGGGCTTTTTGAGCTTTCCGTCTAGATTACAATGGAGAGATATAGGAGCAAAATGGTGACTTTCTAAGATTCCGAGAGCCGTAGTTCGAAAACGGTGCGTCTGAGCAAAAAATGTGCGGAAGGATGAAATGAAGCCAACAAGATTTCCAACGTTTTGATGTAAAAATTATGTCTGTACGATGAACGGTGTGGGAGTTATGGCCATTTGTTTCAAAGTTGGAAATGCTTCAAAAGTTAGAGTGCGGCTAGAGTGCGGAGGGATTTTGGGATTTTTTGGATTTTTCCTAAAACGTAACTTACCATTGTGTCAAAACCGTAACAGATATGTACATATCCTTTCACATGGTTAAAGTTTCAGCTTTCGTGACCCGTTTAAACTTTGAATGGTGTTTCTATGTTATGGTATGGCTGAGCTATAGAGGTCCAAAGTGACCTGGGTTCTTGGTTTTTTCCTCGGCTTGTTTCCGACCAAATCCCATTCATTCCTATGGGACCGAAAATCGCAGTTTTTTGCGAATTGCGTGAACACCGTTTGAGTTTTGCGCGGACAAATAACAAGCACACCGATCCCGGCCGAGACGCACGTTTTGATATAACTTTTGTGGGGGTGCTGGCAAAGCCCTGGGAGGAGTAGGCCGTCAAAAAAACATGACGGAAACTGAAAAAGTTAATAATAATAACTAGAAAATTTCTGAAGAAATTTTGAATGCTGCCAATCTGCTACCCACGTCGAACAGAGCGGCAGCCATGTTACAAAGATGGATTAACAGACAGAAAGACAAAGCTGTGAGACAGACTGTGACACAGACAGAGAGTGAGTGAGACAGACTGAGAAAGACAGACAGAAGGTGAGTGAGACAGACTGAGAAACACAGAAAGATGCTGAGTGAGACAGAGACTGAGACAGACTGACTGTGAGTGACACAGACACCGTGAGACAGACAGAAGATAGATAGACACTGTGAGACAGACTGAGAGAGAGACAGAAAGACACTGAGACAGACAGATACTTAGATAGACACTGACAAACAGACAGACACTGTGAGACAGACAGATACTTAGATAAATAGAGAGACACTGAGACAGACAGACACTGACAGACAGACGGACAGACACTGTGAGAGAGACACTGAGACTAGATAGATAGACACTGAGACAGACAGACAGACACTGTGAGACAGACAGATACTTAAATAGAGAGACACTGAGACAGACAGACAGACAGACAGACTGAGACAGACAGATAGATAGATAGAGATAGATAGATAGATAGATAGATAGATAGATAGATAGATAGATAGATAGATAGATAGATACTGTGACACAGACATACAGACAGACAATGTGACAGACAGATACTTAGACACTGAGAGACAGACAGACACTGTGAGACAGACTGTAAGTGAGAAACAGACTGTGAGTCGAACTGTGAGTGAGACAGAGACAGACTGTGAGTCGAACAGAGACTGTGAGATAGACTGTGAATGAGACATAGACTGTGAGACAGACTGTAAGTGAGACAGAGACTGTGAGATAGACTGTGAATGAGACATAGACTGTGAGACAGACTGTTAGCGAGACAGAGACCGTGAGGCAGAAAGACACAGACAGACAGAAAGATAGATCATCCACAGGACTGACAGGAGGCCAAGACTGGTGAACAGAGGGTTCAAGGGGAGAGGAAGACTGAGAAAGGAAGCACAGACATGTTTGAATATAAAGAGAGAGAGTTCTAGTATTGAGGACATGGTGAGACACCAAATAAGTGGACAGAGGGACAGTCATGATGACCTCAGTGGATTTGAACCTCCAGTTTGATCATACATTGGTTTATAGATGAGGAATTAAGTCAAAGGTGAAACTAATTAACACAGCAGGGAGAACTGCTTAGGTTGTCATGACAACGCAGCACCTGTCTGTGTGTGTGTGTCACAGAATGTCAGTTAATTTCAGTTAGAGACTTTATGCTTTAGTTTTCTATGGGAAAATGCTGAATCGTCCACTGCGAGAAAACCGTAACAGATATCAAAATAATTTTTTTCACCGTGAGCGCCATGAGGCTTTCAGGAACTCAGGAATGTATTTTATTTTATCCTAAGTGGAACAGAATTTAAATGGTGACAGTTTTAAGAATCAGGGCTTTTTGAGCTTTCCGTCTAGATTACAATGGAGAGATATAGGAGCAAAATGGTGACTTTCTAAGATTCCGAGAGCCGTAGTTCGAAAACGGTGCGTCTGAGCAAAAAATGTGCGGAAGGATGAAATGAAGCCAACAAGATTTCCAACGTTTTGATGTAAAAATTATGTCTGTACGATGAACGGTGTGGGAGTTATGGCCATTTGTTTCAAAGTTGGAAATGCTTCAAAAGTTAGAGTGCGGCTAGAGTGCGGAGGGATTTTGGGATTTTTTGGATTTTTCCTAAAACGTAACTTACCATTGTGTCAAAACCGTAACAGATATGTACATATCCTTTCACATGGTTAAAGTTTCAGCTTTCGTGACCCGTTTAAACTTTGAATGGTGTTTCTATGTTATGGTATGGCTGAGCTATAGAGGTCCAAAGTGACCTGGGTTCTTGGCTTTTCCTCGGCTGTTTCCGACCAAATCCCATTCATTTCTATGGGACCGAAAATCGCAGTTTTTTGCGAATTGCGTGAACACCGTTTGAGTTTTGCGCGGACAAATGACAAGCACACCGATCCCGGCCGAGACGCACGTTTTGATATAACTTTTGTGGGGGTGCTGGCAAAGCCCTGGGAGGAGTAGGCCGTCAAAAAACAGGGCGGAAACTGAAAAATAATAATAATCCGGAATCGAACTAGAAAATTTCTGAAGAAATTTTGATGAATGCTGCCAATCTGCTACCCACGTCGAACAGAGCGGCAGCCATGTTACAAAGATGGATTAACAGACAGAAAGACAAAGCTGTGAGACAGACTGTGACACAGACAGAGAGTGAGTGAGACAGACTGAGAAAGACAGACAGAAGGTGAGTGAGACAGACTGAGAAACACAGAAAGATGCTGAGTGAGACAGAGACTGAGCCAGACTGACTGTGAGTGACACAGACACCGTGAGACAGACAGATAGATAGATAGACACTGTGAGACAGACTGAGAGAGAGACAGAAAGACACTGAGACAGACAGATAATTAGATTGACACTGACAAACAGACAGACACTGTGAGACAGACAGATACTTAGATAAATAGAGAGACACTGAGACAGACAGAAGACACTGACAGACAGACGGACAGACACTGTGAGACAGACAGATACTTAGATAGATAGAGAGACACTGAGACAGACAGACAGACACTGTGAGACAGACAGATACTTAAATAGAGAGACACTGAGACAGACAGACAGACAGACAGATAGATAGATAAAATAGATAGATAGATAGATAGATAGATAGATAGATACTGTGACACAGACAGACAGACAATGTGACAGACAGATACTTAGACACTGAGAGACAGACAGACACTGTGAGACAGACTTTAAGTGAGAAACAGACTGTGAGTCGAACTGTGAGTGAGACAGAGACGGAGGAACAGAGACTGTGAGATAGACTGTGAATGAGACATAGACTGTGAGACAGACTGTGAATGAGACAGAGACTGTGAGATAGACTGTGAATGAGACATAGACTGTGAGACAGACTGTTAGCGAGACAGAGACCGTGAGGCAGAAAGACACAGACAGACAGAAAGATAGATCATCCACAGGACTGACAGGAGGCCAAGACTGGTGAACAGAGGGTTCAAGGGGAGAGGAAGACTGAGAAAGGAAGCACAGACATGTTTGAATATAAAGAGAGAGAGTTCTAGTATTGAGGACATGGTGAGACACCAAATAAGTGGACAGAGGGACAGTCATGATGACCTCAGTGGATTTGAACCTCCAGTTTGATCATACATTGGTTTATAGATGAGGAATTAAGTCAAAGGTGAAACTAATTAACACAGCAGGGAGAACTGCTTAGGTTGTCATGACAACGCAGCACCTGCGTGTGTGTGTGTGTGTCACAGAATGTCAGTTAATTTCAGTTAGAGACTTTATGCCTTAGTTTTCTATGGGAAAATGCTGAATCGTCCACTGCGAGAAAACCGTAACAGATATCAAAATAATTTTTTCACCGTGAGCGCCATGAGGCTTTCAGGAACTCAGGAATGTATTTTATTTTATCCTAAGTGGAACAGAATTTAAATGGTGACAGTTTTAAGAATCAGGGCTTTTTGAGCTTTCCGTCTAGATTACAATGGAGAGATATAGGAGCAAAATGGTGACTTTCTAAGATTCCGAGAGCCGTAGTTCGAAAACGGTGCGTCTGAGCAAAAAATGTGCGGAAGGATGAAATGAAGCCAACAAGATTTCCAACGTTTTGATGTAAAAATTATGTCTGTACGATGAACGGTGTGGGAGTTATGGCCATTTGTTTCAAAGTTGGAAATGCTTCAAAAGTTAGAGTGCGGCTAGAGTGCGGAGGGATTTTGGGATTTTTTGGATTTTTCCTAAAACGTAACTTACCATTGTGTCAAAACCGTAACAGATATGTACATATCCTTTCACATGGTTAAAGTTTCAGCTTTCGTGACCCGTTTAAACTTTGAATGGTGTTTCTATGTTATGGTATGGCTGAGCTATAGAGGTCCAAAGTGACCTGGGTTCTTGGTTTTTCCTCGGCTTGTTTCCGACCAAATCCCATTCATTCCTATGGGACCGAAAATCGCAGTTTTTTGCGAATTGCGTGAACACCGTTTGAGTTTTGCGCGGACAAATAACAAGCACACCGATCCCGGCCGAGACGCACGTTTTGATATAACTTTTGTGGGGGTGCTGGCAAAGCCCTGGGAGGAGTAGGCCGTCAAAAAACATGACGGAAACTGAAAAAGTTTAATAATAATAATAACGCGGAATAAACGCGGAGCAATAGTAATATGTTGCCAATGCTCTATAGAGATTGGCAGCATAATAATAACGCGGAATAAACGCGGAGCAATAGTAATATGTTGCCAATGCTCTATAGAGCATTGGCAGTATATTGCTCTAGAGCAATATACTGCCAATGCTCTATAGAGATTGGCAGCATAATAATAACGCGGAATAAACGCAGAGCAATAGTAATATGTTGCCAATGCTCTATAGAGCATTGGCAGTATATTGCTCTAGAGCAATATACTGCCAATGCTCTATAGAGATTGGCAGCATAATAATAGAAAACGCAAGGGAGCAATAGTAATATGTTGCTAATGCTCTATAGAGCATTGGCAGTATATTGCTCTAGAGCAATATACTGCCAATGCTCTATAGAGATTGGCAGCATA